>JABXWE010042656.1:0-32404 GCA_014611495.1 Limonius californicus | reverse complement strand
GAAAACAATAGACATTAGAGGAACAAAATTAACAGCTATGATAGATACAGGAAGTCAAGTGAACCTAATCTGTGAAAGCATGCTAGAAAAACTAGGTGCTCCAGAACTGAGTACGACGAAAATGGTTTTGACAGGATTTGGAAAGAGTCGGGTAACGACAAATGGATTCTTTGGGACCACAGTGAAGATTGATAACCACGAGTTTCCTACAGTCATGCATGTCATACCAAGAGGAATAATGAATACTGAAGTAATAATAGGACAAGATTTACTTAATCAAGCTGAACTGAATATCAGCCACAATGAAGTAACCATCAAGCGTTTACAGCCAGATATCTTCAAGATTGAAGAAGTTACCAACGAATTAGACACAGAACACATTACAAACGAAGAAACCAGAAAAGAAGTGGAAGACATCCTAGCGAAATATGAACCAGAGAAGCTGAAAACGACGAACATAGAGATGAAGCTCATTGTTACTGAGGAGCAACCGGTTTACTACAGACCTAGACGACTACCGCTACCAGAAAGGGAAATAGTTGAGAATCAAGTAGAAGAATGGCTCAAAGAAGAAATCATCGAACCATGCGCGTCCGAATACGCAAGCCAAGTGGTAGTAGTGAAGAAAAAAGATGGAAGTCCAAGAGTGTGCATAGATTATAGAAAGGTGAACCGACTGATAGTTAAGGATAGGTTTCCAATCCCGCTAATTGAAGATCAATTAGATAAACTGCAAAACGTGGAAGTATTTAGTACGTTAGATTTAAAAAATGGATTTTTCCATGTTTCTGTCGAGGAAGGAAGTCGCAAATATACATCGTTCGTAACCCACAATGGCCAATACCAATTCTTAAAAGTCCCATTCGGGATATGCAATTCGCCAGCAGTGTTCCAGAGGTATATCACAGTAATTTTCCGAGATTTGACAACTAGAGGAATAGCATTGCTATACATGGACGATATTATAATACCATCCATTGACGAGAAAGAAGGAATTAAAAGATT
Organism: Limonius californicus; assembly: GCA_014611495.1. Taxonomy (NCBI): domain Eukaryota; kingdom Metazoa; phylum Arthropoda; class Insecta; order Coleoptera; family Elateridae; genus Limonius; species Limonius californicus. The sequence goes on along the minus strand of JABXWE010042656.1, from coordinate 31,399 downwards.
ACAAATGGTGCTTCAAGTAGCCAAAGATTACGGTTTGGAAATTAACAAGAAAAAGTGTCAGCTTTTGAAGAAAACTGTTGAATTCTTAGGGCACAACATCGAAGGAGGCCGAATCTATCCCTCAACAAGCAAAACGAGAGCTGTACTCAAATTTCCCGAACCAACAACGTTAAAGCAAGTCCAGAGCTTTTTAGGATTAACGGGTTATTTTCGTAAATTTATACCCAGCTATTCAATTATAGCGAGACCCTTGAGTGATATGTTAAAGAAGAGTCAAGAATTCCGATTTAATATAACTGAAAAGGAGGCATTTTATGAATTGAGGAAGTGTTTAGCAGAAAGGCCAGTCCTTAGTATATTTAAGTATGGGGTACCATGTGAATTACACACAGATGCAAGCCGTGAGGGGTATGGAGCTATTTTACTACAGAAGGTAGAGCAAGATGGACAACTGCACCCCGTATACTATATGAGTAAGAAGACTAGTGACTCAGAGAAAAAATACAACAGCTACGAGTTAGAAGTATTAGCGATAATTGAGGCATTGAAGAAGTTTAGGGTTTATCTCCTTGGAATGAAGTTCAAAATAGTTACGGATTGCTCCGCATTCCAGAAAACTATGGACAAGAAAGACTTAGCCACAAGGGTTGCCAGGTGGGCGTTACTATTGGAGGAGTTTGACTACACAATAGAACACCGTTCAGGGTCCAGATTGCCCCATGTCGACGCACTAAGCAGATGCCCAGTAAATTTAATTGTAGCCGACACCTTGGTCAGCCATATTAAGACAGCACAAGAGAGAGACAAAGAAATCAAACTTATTAAAGAATTGTTGAAAGAGAAACCTTACGAAGATTACTTCACAAGAAACGACATTCTTTACAAGTTTACAGAGGGTCGCGAACTCTTAGCCGTGCCGAAGTGTATGCGAAATGAAATAATAAGAAATGCCCACGAGAGGGGTCACTTCGCAATCAAGAAGACAGAGGAGGTCATAAAGCAAGAATTTTATGTACCCAAATTAAGAGCTCATGTTGAAAAGTTTATAGCCAGTTGTATACCATGCATTCTTATGAACCGCAAGCGTGGTAAAGGTGAAGGGTTCCTACAACCGTTGACTAAAGAAGCAACACCCTTACACACATACCATGTCGACCATTTAGGGCCTCTAGAAACTACTAATAAGAATTATAAGCATATTTTGGTCATAGTGGACGCATTGACGAAGTTTGTTTGGTTATACGCCACCAAGTCCACTACCTCTAAAGAAGTCATTGACAAACTAGAAATTCAGAAAAATGTGTTTGGGAATCCAGTTCGCATTATATCAGACCGAGGAACTGCATTCACCTCCCAGCAATTTGAAGAGTACTGTAAAGAAGAAGGAATTCAACACTTGAAAATAACTACAGGACTGCCTAGAGCAACGGGCAAGTAGAAAGGATCAACTCTACAGTCATATCAGTTCTTTCAAAGTTGTCAATAGAAGATCCAACGAAGTGGTATCGTCATGTCAACAGATTGCAGCGAATTCTGAATTCCACTTACCAGAGAAGTGTAGGTTGCACTCCATTTGAGCTGCTGACGGGAGCTCAAATGAGATCGAAAGAAGATTTGGAAATCAGGAGAATGCTAGATGAAGAAGAAGTTTCACACTACAACAAAAGCAGAGAAGCACTAAGACAAACCGCGAAAATGCAGATCTTGAGAACGCAGGAGGAAAATCGAAAGCAGTATAACAAAAAAAGACGCGAACCGAGAACATACCGCGTGAACGATCTAGTTGCCATTAAGCGTACACAGTTAGGGCCAGGTTTAAAGCTCAAATGTAAATTTCTAGGTCCGTACCGAGTAATCAAGGGCAAGGGCAACACCTACGATGTCCAGAGAGATGGATCCGATGAAGGTCCTCTGCACACGACCACCTGCGCTGAATATATGAAGCCGTGGGTCGACACCGGAGAGGACAACGGGTCATCATCCGGGTCGGATGATCTTCAGGATGGCCGAGTTGTGGGATCCGGCCCTGAGCAGTCCGCCCCTGAGCAGTCCGTCCCGCCGGAACCGAAGGGTAGACTGGAACCACCCAGCGGCCAGTAAAGAAGCGCGATCAGACAGTCTCATTATTCCTATTGTTTTGAAATATCAGTTTAGTTAATGTTATTAATAAAGCAAAAGTGTTCCATTCATTATTGTTTAGTTCTTTTGAACCCGATTCCACACTACTTTGTTTAAATAAACTTTTAGTAAGTTTTATGCAGTTTTAGATTGTACTCGTAGGTGCATTGTATATGAAATTTTTGTAAAAACATAATACGCTACACATTAAGCATTAAGTTAAGATGTTTCATCTTAGTTTCAATATACTAATTTCCGTACTACTATGTTTCTGCTGCTACAGGGTTGCGCGCCCCGCAGTTAAACGCAGAATTAAAACATTAAAAATAAGATGGTTTTAAAAAATCAATTTATTGGGGTAAGAAATGTACAGCAACCTAATAAATTCTGCTTATTTTTTTAAAATTCGGACAGAACTAAAAGACAATACTGAAAGTATTTCTGCATATTTTCGTTCATTACTGGAACAAATTGACTTTTTTTGACAGTACACGAACTTACCCCATTTAACAGAATCAGATATTCTACATCCAACCGAACATTACTCTAAAATGGTATTTCAAACCACTTAAATATAACGTGTAGTTTTATGATAGTAATTACAAAAAGCTATATAAGACACCAAAAAGCTATTTGGAGGTAATTTCGTTGTTTAGCTAATGAAACACGATGACTCTGCCATACACAGTAATTATTATCATATTTTTGTTTATCATAGAACCTTTTAGGAGGGTAAATCGTGTTAAGTAATTGAATAGAGATATGTTTGGAAAGACACCAAATTTACCAAATGAAAATAAACCGCAAAACTAACTAAAAGCTCATATTCAAGCAATCAGTGGCAAAGGCTAACGACGCTTTCTGTATAAACACTTTCTTTGATATTTCCTTGTAGATATATTGTAATTAACAGCTGCTGCTGAAATTAAATAGGAGCTTTCCTACAAGTTTCCTCTAATATGTTTATCGAATATTTATATTACCTAATTTAAAAGCGCTTCGGGGCATTTTCGCCAAACTTCAAAACCAACGGTTGCGTTATAACAGATTAAAAAAATATTAAGTATATTCAGAAAGAAATTGTCAGTGTTAGTTAGCATTAAATGTAACTTTATTTAGTATACAAGGTATCCCATTTTGTGGGAATGCTAAAGATTCGTTTTGCTGCAGTAATGTTGAATTTGAACATTCCAATTTTGTCATTTGCTTTAAAAGAGTTAATTAAAACTGTTCCTTATGATGAATTTCGGGGGAATCCCAACGCTCATATAATCGACTCAAACATAATGTAATTAGAATTAGTTATGCGAATTAACCCCAAAAAAGCGTGATTTCCGCCCGTTGACCACAGAAATGAGCAAAATTTCGCTATCGAGGGAAATTAACGAATCCGTCCGTAGCGTTATCGCTAATTAGGTTAGTATAGCGGAAGTGTACGAAATCAGCAATTAAATCGCCAGAAATTTGAAGGCAACTTTTGGTCAATTGATTTATTTAAATCACCTACCGAATTAGTTACTTGAACGATCAAGCGAGGTCGCCTTACATGTTGTTCATTTCCAGCAAATTTAACATTTAGGAAGTAATTGACCTTTCCGGTCCATACAATTCAGCCTTGTATTCCAGCCCCAAACATCCACTAAAACGCTCTCTTTTATTGCTGCCTTCGGACTATTATATAGTTTCAAAGCAAAGCACTCTGGACATAAAAAAAGTTTAGCTTATGCTGTGTCAAAAATGGAACAAAAATTAAAACCCTCCCAATAAAAGGAAAGTTTGGAAAACCAGGCTGGAATAATTTAGCTTGCCTGTGCACTACTGGGGCTGTTGTATCTAATTCATGGCAGTGGAAGTTCACAGACGGGATTTAAACTTTAAATTTCTGTTGGTGAATTTTGTCTAGCAAAGTATAAACTTTAAAGTGCCCCGAATGAGGATTAATGTTGCGTAGGATATGCTACAACATTTTCAAAGTTTGGCAGGGTTTTCTGCAAAGATAAGAAAATGAGAATATTAAAAACATAAGCAAACTTAAAGTTCCAATTTTATAAAAATATTCGTTGGCAAAAGGACTAGCCCCAAAAGTGAGTAATTTTTAAATGAATTGCAAATTTTTACAGAGACTACTCGTACAAGCGGCACTAAAATACACCGAGAAACAAATTGTTAGCATTCTGTATATTACAACATATTAAACATAACATCCTAAGAATTCGTGTGATAAGTACAGCAATTATTTCTAATTAATTGCAACAAATTCGTTTGTTTCTTTATGCTATATTTCCATGATTTCTAACCATTATTTTAGTATTTCAGTAATTTTAGTCTTGCATGCTGGAAAACACTAAACACCCTCCAACAGTGAAGTTTATTCTTATTATTCCAGTTTGTTACAAGAAAGCTGTACATTTGAGCGCATTTTCAAATTTATTATGGTTATAAGCTGTTTAACAACGTTTTGTTTCAAATTGTCTTAAATAACTGTTAGTATTGTAACGGCTGAAGACATAAAATAAAAAGTGACAGTTATTTAAAACGAAAGGCGTTCCCTAACACTGTTTATTACCTGCCATCAGAATTAAATATCTACTAATTTACTGCATTGTTCTATTTACAAGGAAAGCGACAAATGGCAACACACTAAAATAGTTACCTTACATGTCTAAATGCTTAATTTTTAATAATCAATCTACCTGAGTTTCTCTTCATCACACTCTATAAACTAAATAATATTATCAGTTGTTAAATTACGCTAGGGTTATATTTTGTTAGGATAGTTTTGAAAAATTTCATAGTTAATTCAAAGTTAGGCAGAATCTTATTATATGTACCTACTGTGTCATCCACAAATATATAGAGTGTTTATCACTGCAAATAGGACATTGGAAAAGGTTGTATATTATATCTCTGAATAACGAATCTGCATGCGTCCACTGCCTCCACGGCATGCTCTGACGCTTCGATTCCGATTCATAGTGGCAGCACCAAGATTCATCACCGGCAACGATCCGGTGTAAAAAAGTATTTCCTTCTTCTTGGTAGCGCATCAAATGCTGTAGTAGCAATGCTTAACAAACATTCTTTTGGTCATCAGCAAGCAGCTGCGGAATCCACTGAGCAGCAACTTTGTAATAACCAAGAGTGATGGGCGTATATCGAATGACATCATTCGAAATATTCGATTATGCATTTATTTTATATATATTTATAACTAATCGAATACGTTCGTTTAACGATGTGCGCACCTCGAATGCAATAATTCGAAATATTTGATTATGCATCCGTTTCCGAGATGCGGGTAATTCTTTCGAATGATAAAAACTTCTAAGATTACTTTCGTTTCGTTGTTGGGCTGGTAATCGAAATATCGTTTGCGTCGGTACATAATTGGAGTACTATTCTAATGAATTTGTAGTTCGAGAAGAGACTAAAAGATAAACTACAAAGTAACACATTTGACTTGTTTTGTGTGATGTGGTAGCATGTGCAGCTGAGTTAGCAAAATAAGTTTTCATAAATTCGAACCGCTTAAATTCAAAAATATGAATTGTAGATATTCTGTAGATTCATTACTATTCAATTAAATATATTGTTGTCATAAACTAGATAAATAAATAAAATTATTTCAGCAATGTATGTTACTGTTTAAAAATCACAAATAAACCAAATTTGTTGATCTTAAACAGTAACGATCATTTGTAATCTGTCTGGCTCTTAATATGTATTAGCCTAATACCAAAACTTGGACAACAGGAAAACAAATTCGAGCAGCAAAAAAAAATGTAAAAAACAATCTCCGAGAGATTAACAAACCTGGAGGAAATAGTAATGAAGCTATTGCTTCAAAGACAAAATTATAGATACAAAAAATATAAGAGTAGCTTGTTATGTTCGCTTGGTTGTGCTCGTGTTGGACTCGTATTTTGATTGCCGCTTCATAGGAATCAAAATTCTATTTTAATTGCCATTTTTATGTTGATTACAATTTGCATTATTTTCAAAAATAAAATTTATGGGAGGCCACTTTCGAAACTTAATCTAAAGTTTGACAAGTTTATTGACGGCGGCCAAAAATATTTCCTAGAATTCCTTTCGTCAACAATGCCAGATATAATGTTTCTCAGAAGTCGTACGTGTTATTTTTTCCAGAACAAATTAGGCTTGGGTGAATATTTGGAGGCGACGGGAAATGCAGTAGGCGCTAGACTTTGGGAATAGACGGACGCATTTTCTGATATCGGTTTTTTTTTCGCGGTTCATCTGCTAATTGCGTTTTACCGTACTGTATGTTTGCGTTAGGCAAAAGAATCTCGACTGAGTCGGATTAGATATATAAAAATATTAGCAGAGTGTTAGCTTTGGTGCATCTATAATCTAGTGCAATTGTTCTCTCGATTTATATCGGATACAAGCGATTCAAAACCCGTGGAGCTGTTTCTCTAATCGTCTGAAATTCCCGTCTCTTTTTCTCAACGTAAAGCAATCCGATCTCCAAGGGCGTAGCAGCGAAGATTCCGTTCCAAAATTCCCCGAAGAAAGTCGTCTGCTCTTTTTTCCGGATCTGAAAACACCCCAGATTGTGCCTGCCTCTCTCTGATTGAACCCTTTTTTTATGCCACTAAAACGCGGCCTTCAGTCGTCAATTGTCATTTTCTTGTTAATTGCAGAAATTAATTATGGATTGTATTATTCTTGTAAACTCAGACGCCACTGGCTACGTAGATTTGTTTAAAGAATTTAAATGCCGCAAGCCAGGGGCGGCGAGCCTCCTTTCTGAACGTTCAATTAACCGTTTGTAGTATTAAACTTTAATATCACCATTTGCTGTCATTTTTGTATTGTCATTTATTTCCAATAGTTTAATTATATGTGTTTTGAAATTTATTACATCTTTTATTTTTGCATATTTTTTATCTGTGTCTGCATGAACTTTGCAAGCTTTACATACAGAAGGAGGCACAATAAAGATGAGTCCGATTCCCGTAAGCTGCTGGCATCTCGGCCTTCCACGAGAACCTGCAATCAGCTGTGATTTGGAAGGTGGCGACCGTTAATTTCGATATACCCTGTACAGAACTAGGAAGATTTCTTCCCTTAAGCGATTTCCGTGAACCTGCCTTACTCCTCTGACCTAAGCTGTAGACCTTTTTCCACATATCCTGTTGCGGATCGACGAAAAAGCTCGTTTGGCGCGTAACAAGCTACTTGGAATGCCAACGGTATCCAGCAACATCAAAACAGCTACAAGTATTTCTGGATATGCAAAAAATAGATATGTCTCATATCAGAGACACATCTTACAAAACAAAATTACATTAATTTTAAAGAATATAAAACTTACCACACTATACATTCACAAAACACTACTAGGGGAGGAAGTGCGATGATAGTCAAAGAAAACCAAACATGAAACGGAAAAAATTCAAGCTACAGCTATAAATGCCAGAACAGGAAGGCAAAAAATTACATTTGCAGCAATCTACTGCCTATTTAAGCCTGCTTCAAAACTTAGGAGAACAATTTATCGTTGGAGGCGACTTCAACGCAAAAAGTCTAATTTGGGGCTCACGACTGACCACAACAAAAAGAAAGTAATTGCATGAAGCCGCATAGGAAAGGAATTGTAACTACCACTCCACGGGAAAACACAATCACTGGCCCTCAGATCAAAACAAAACACCGGACCTGATTGATTTCTTCATCTCCAGAAAAGTATCAGCAAACGTTATCAACATCAAAGAGAACTTAGTTTTGAGCTCCGATCACTCTCCAATATTTCTAACATTAAGCGAAAACATAATCAAACTTATAATAGAAAGAAAAGAACTGATATCAACCCGCCAGTTTAGAATCCGAAACCAACATTCAATATTAGAGCTAGTTCACAACGTAATAAATACCATAGAGAAAAGTCATGAGGAAAGAAAAGCCATCAAGGACTAAATCATAAACTGGAAAAAAATTTACCTAAACAATTTGCTGAACTTCTGAAGTTTTACATGGCAAACAGACTATTCAGAATCAAGCAAGAAGAGGAACACTCCGACTTATAGGAAATTAATGCAAGGCTAGCACAAGACAGTGTAGTGGGGCCAATAGTATACCTATTGTACATCAATGACATCCCGTGAACCCCTGAAATAACAATAGCCACGTTTGCAAACGACACTCCAATACTGGCGGTAGGCGAAAGAACTCAAGAAACGGCTTAAACATTACAACAGGCCACAAATCTGGTGGACAGACAGACAAACCGACGGATAATAAAACTAATCGAAAGCAAAGCAATGCATATCAACTTCATGACCAAGAAGGATGATTGTGTGCCAGTTATACTCAACAACAGCATCATACCGCACGCTGATACAGCGAAGTATCTTGGAATGAACGTGGATGCCAAACTACGATGGAAAGAAAGAGCATATAAAGAAGAAAAGAGAAGAACTAAACATAAAATTTTTTTTTTATTAATTTTTATTTTCTGTTTGCAACCTGTAAATTTACAATAAGCAAAACATATGTTAGAGACATGAAAACAATGACATGAGGTTGAAATCCAATGATTTACAACACAGAAGTAACTTATAAATTACATGCTTGCTTTATACCACAAGTTAGGTATTGATGCTTTACATTAAAAATCTATATGGCAAGTCTAGAGGTTTATATCTATTTAATCTGTGTATGTGAGTACTATTATCTAGTAAATTTAGGACCAATGCATTTGAATGAGATTCTAAATTACTTAGATACTTATCACTGCATTTAACTATCACATTTTTAACCGAATCCACTTTTAGGTCACTTAGGATGTCCACATTTCGCACAAAGTAGGGAGCATCGCACATTGCCCGTAAAACTTTAGATTGGAACCTTTCCATTATTTGAATGTTGGAGTTTGCTGTTGTTCCTCACAGTTGAATACCATATGACCATATGGATTTGAACGCTGCATTATAGACAAGAAGCTTATTTGAGAGGGATAGCTTGGATCTTCTTCCAAGTAGCCAGTAGTGTTTTTGAAATTTGTCTTGGAGTTGTTTAGGCTTCTTCCAAATGTGGGTCCTCCTCAGGCCCTTGTCCAGGTGCATACCTAGGTATTTTATTTCCGTTACTTGTGTAAGCGGTATATTATTAATAAATACTGGCGGGTGGTGATTGCAATGCTAAGCATACTCTTTGGGGTTCTCGTATCTCCCCGCCTGGTAGAGGTAAGGTGTTATATCAGGTAATTCAAGACCTACATTTAGGGCACTTATCAACCTATGAACCTACTAACCAACGGATCCTAACAAGATACCAGACCTGCTTGACTTCTTTGTGATAAAGGGTATTGCTACAGGTTACCTCAAGGCAACATCATGTTGGGACTTATCGTCGGACCACAACCCGGTGATTGCAACTGTGAGTGCTAAAATTGTGGAAACAGAAAGGCCAGTACCACTATACAATAAAAACACCAACTGGTGCTATTTCAGGCACATTGTTCATCACCAATTGATAATGCAAATCTCTCTACAAACAAATGTGAAAATTGAAACAGCCGTCCAACAACTCACCAAAATAATGCAAGATGCAGCTTGGGAAGCAACACCCAAAATCGCAAGCAAGAGGGAGCAAGAACTTTGCCCAATAGCTGTCAAGTGAAAAATTGCTGAAAAAAGGCGGCTTAGAAGAGTCTGGCAAAATACACGGTATCCTTCGGACAAGCGACGATATAATCACGCATCAATGGAACTGAAAGAACTGATCAAGAGGCTAAAGAACGAGCGCTTTAATGAATATCTTGTAAACATGAGTGCAACAGAAGACACAAACTACGCGCTGTGGAAAACGACTAAAAATATAAAATGTCAAAGTCAACCAATTCCTCCAGTGCAGAAAGTTAACGGTTCATGGGCGCGCACAGAATTAGAAAAAGATGATCTCTTTGCACAACATCTAGAGGACGTTTTTCAACCAATCCCATCCCAGATTACTAATGATGAAGAAATAGAAATGTAGAACTTCTTGGAAGCACCTCACCGGCTCACTCCGCATATGGAACTTTTCACTGTACAAGAAGTTAAAAATATGATCAGATACAATCTAAATCCCAAAAAAGCTCCCAGCTATGATCTAATTACAGGTAAATTAATTAAAGAGCTGCCTCGTAAAGGTCTTGTAATGATAACCATGATATACAATGCTGTGTTGAGACTGGGATACTTTCCAGCACAGTGGAAAGTTGCGCAGGTGATTATGATTCCCAAGCCTGGTAAACCTACACATAAAGTCAACTCCTACAGACCAATTAGTCTACTAACTATGTTAGGAAAATTACTGGAAAAACTGTTAATCAAAGGACTAACTCCAATAATAGAGGGAAATGCCATCATCCCAGATCACCAGTTTGGTTTTAGGAAAGGCCATTCTACCATTCAACAAGTACATAGAGTTGTAGATGCTATTAACCAAGCTTTCGAAGAAAAAAAATACTGTACAGCTGTCTTTCTTGATGACAGCCAGGCGCTTGACAAGGTGTGGCATGCAGGCGTGTAAAATTAAACGAAGCAAAATCGTTCCACATTACTTTTACAGATATAAAATATAGGAAAATGTATTAGCTACTGGGAAGAAACTCACAACTTTCAATACGTAACAAGTTAGTTCTGTACAATCAAGTTTTAAAACCAGTATGGAAATACGGTTGTTAACTTTGGGGCTGCGCCAACAAATCTAACATCAAACAAATTCAAAATTTCGAGAACAAAGTGCTGCGGAATATCGTAAATAAACCCTGGTACGCTCGAAACAGTGATATCCACAGGGAAATAGGGATAAAAACCGTGACGGAGGATATAAAGGACCTTGCCCAGAAGCATGAGACCAGGCTTCATAACCACGTAAACGTCAAGGTAATCCAACTCCACTACAATACAAATCTAGTGAGAAGTGTCAAGAGGACCAAACCATTTGAGCTAGTGTGAAGAGACGTGAAAGTTTCGCTGAAAAAAGCAGAGCAAAAGAGAAGTGGTAACACACAAAAACATTGTTGCAACGCAGAACTGAGAGGAAACCAGTGGACGAATTCTTGACGTAACCATTTAGATAATTTAAGTTAGATAAAATTGCTGGTAGTCCTTTAGTCTAGTTTCGATGTAACAGTCCATAATTTAAAAAAAAACATTCCATTTAAAAAAATTACTGGCTTATTAGTCGTCATTATTACGCTCGCAAAGATATAAAGAATTAATGAAGTATAATAAAATAATTAGAAATATCGTTAATATTTAATAACCTATATCACGGCAAACCATAAAACGGCATTTACAATCAGGTTAATCTTACAATGTGATGAAATTTACATAAACACAGAAGATAATACAGTCAAAAATCGAAAAAAAAACAACCTGGGATAAGAGTGCCAGGGAGTCATCATTCGAAAGGCAAGATGTGAGACGTTTTGGATTCGAATGATTAATTCGAACGAATATCTCGATTATTGAAATCATTCGATTATGCCCATCCCTAACCAAGAGTATGAATAATAGAAGGTACACTTCCTATACCGATACTCATTATATCAGGAAGTTCTGTGACTTTTATGCTTCTACTTGCACGTAAAGCACATTTTCATCTGAACTTGCAACACGAATATGTCCCGGACGAGTCAAATCTTTAGCCGATTCTCTTTGTCGTCAATATTTTCTGCTCCACTCAACCACCATAGACAACTTTCATTCTCTGATAGACTTCTAATAGTTAACGTCGTTCGGTGGCTAAAAATTGAATAACAGCACGTGTATTACCTATGGACGGATTTTCTATAGTAAACGCCATTTCCGAGTTCGATAAAAATGCACACAAAGAGGCAACCGCAAAGAAATTTGACAGACACTTTACTAATACGTTAAGGAATACTTGCATCAACTGCATGCAATTGGCATCATGATCAAGTCGTGGTTCTATTGAACAAACTTTGTACATACAAAATACGAGTGAAGTTTAACGATACGTGTTGAACATTCACTGTCGAAGAACAATAGTGTCCCTTTTTAAGCAAGGTGTACTATTGTAAAATATAAATTACTGTGTCATATTACCACAAATTACTAGACCACATAGGCATCCTAACTATGAAAATACCCAAACGATCATACATTTGATAGACACGGTACGTTATAATAACATATGCAGAAAAATTGTCTGCACTAAAAATATGAATTCACTTGACGCTACTCAACTATTCACTACTTAAATAAGCGATGTGAACTGTCACACTATGACGTAATAATTTATAAAATAACACAAAAAAAGGCTTTATACATTAAATACCCGACACTGCATTTATTGTAACCACTCTATGAACTATCAAAGTGACAATTACATAATAAAACAACAATAATGTTCGAAGATTTTACTTTTGCTGAAGTATCACGAATAAAAGAAGATTCTAAGAAGCTACCGTAACAATCCTACGATTAAAAAAGAACTCTCATTTAATTCCGAAAAACAAATTCATATCTAGTCGAAGGGAAACTGGAATTGAGTAGAGTGATTCATTTTTATAAGAAGAAGAAAACTAAGAGAGTCCGAAGAAGAAGAAGACCAGTAAACCGAAAGTGTCTGAACGTCATAGTCTAATGACGTAGCTTACAGTGATGAAGATACCATCAAAGCCCACATTGACAAGTAATCATATTTTTGTGTGTAAGCCGAAAACCGAAAAGCCTAAAGCTGAAAAAAGTATGTAGATACAAAGGCCATCTCCGTGGCGGCTTCATTGAGGATATCCCTGGGTTCAGAGAAACCCCAAGAACAAAACTCCTACCCCGAGACTCTCCCTGAGTATAGTACCGAATTTACTTTTCGCTTCGGCAGGATTGTTGCACTACTCATGACCCCATCCCCCTCCCCCCCCCACTACTGAACAATTCTTCTTATTTTACTGAATCTCTACTATCGTTTGCGAAATTATAATCCATGCCGGGCTTTTATTAGGTACATTGTACACTAGCAACATGAGACATCTATCGCTAAGAAGCACTTCGAGAGAGCATTTGTGTTTACTCGTTTTGTTTTGGACGTCGCGTCGCTGGTCTAGTATAGGCTAAGATACTGACTCCAAATGGTGTCTTTCAAGGAACCTGACTTTCTTGTTTGCTATAGCTACTTGTTGCCATACTTCGTTTTCAACATTCCTATTGCTTGTTATCTGTAGACCAAGATACTTGAATTTCATAACCTGCTTAATAATTATCCCGTCAACCCGTAGTTTGCACATAGGGGATTCCTTCCACGTTGTAATGCATTTGGTTTTTGTGCGTAGCTGTTGTATTGAATGTATGTAAAAGTCTCTGTAGATCATCTTCGTTTTCTGTAATCAGAACGGCATCATTAGTTTCTCTGTTGTACGCTGCTATTATTACATATAATAGTGGAAGCTACTAATTGGGCTCCTTAATTGTTTTAGTAATTTTAAAATAAACTAATTAACGCCTTAATAACTGCAATGTACTAATTTGTAAATGCGGAATGTCACATTTAAAAGTATCTATGTGATGTGAGCTACATATTTCTTTGTTTTATTTTCGATTTTACGTTAATACCGCTAATACATATTTGAACGCACAGACCAAATTCACAACATTGAATTAAATATTTTAAGAAAATTTTTTGAATAGCAGATTTTTATAAATGGAGTGTAACAGAGAACAACATTCTAAGCAATGATCAGCACTAAAAGTTTTAATTTTATATAAAGTAGTTTTTATAAACGGTTTCTAAAAATTATTTAACCTTGTAATAGACAAAAAATATTTTTGATAGCCTATGACAATCTGTTCAAAAATAATTTTTCCGACATTTCAAATATACTAGCGGACTCGTCTTAGCAGACTCACCCTGTATACATTACAATATATTCATATTCAAAAAACTGTAGATTCAAAGCAGCTTGCTTCAAAGTGCTTGAAGAAATTGGATCTATACCTAATTAAATTCCAGTAACTCGAAAAATTATTCCGAAGTTCTTGTTTTTTAAATTCCCTATTTCCACCCTTTTATCCCTTATAACTTTCCGAAGCGAATCGTCAGCGATTGGTCGGAAGCACGAATGGAATACTAATAACCTACTCAGTTACAGATATTCCGCTGAAGGCGTACCTGCAAAATCAGCACTAATATTGAAAAACCCACACATATGACAAGAAATGCATCCCCCGAACGTTGAAGTTGATTGAATCTAGTTCAAACTGCTGTTTTGTTATTGTTTTTATATACAAGCATTAAATTAACCTTCCTGCAGCAAACCAGCATCAACTGCATGGTTATTTGTTACAGCATTAGACAACAGTAATTAAATTAACATCCCTTGTACAAGCAGGAAAATATTAATTTTACTAGCAAAGGTTATCAATAATGAAATCTCTCCATTTAATTTTAGCGGAACTGATAAGGACGAAATATCCGCTAAAGGCTTGCACGGCAGTACACTCGTGTTTATCAGCTAAATACTTCATGATATTAACTTTGTTCTTCTTGTCCCTTATGTTTAGCCCTAAATAATGGAAAGATACTGCCGAAAGTTTTTTCTTGTAGTTAGTTTATCTCTGCGGAATTTAGGTGATCGCCTTTATCTAGATTGCTGTTATTATAGGAAACAAAGCGCGAGGGGTAGTAGTTTAAGGCCAAAATATGTAGCGTTTCGTTAAACTGGGGCTGTAAAAATTTTGTAGTTGAATTACGCAAACGAAAATGCAGTAAAACTCTTGCAACCTGCAATTAAGAAGCACTCCAATCAACGATACGAAATTGAATTTGACGATTAAGCTATTCGTGCTTCACCAGAAGCGCTATAAAAGAGAGATTTATCACCGAAATGCGTGGAAATAATAAAATTGCAGTTTGCTAAACTGCACACAAACCGGGATATGTGCAGTAATTAAATATTATTCAGCATTTTCGTTACGCTGTAACACTACAGTTGTCTCTATTAGAGTGCAGCTATAAAACAAAGCTAGAGGTTGTCTGATTTACAGCATTTCATTCGTAGCTGATAATTTCGTAATTTAATATGACAGATTCAAATCACTAACTATTAAATTTTGATTTAATTGAGACACTATTTTAAAGTGGAATTTTCCAAATATTTTGAATAAACTACTTGCTGGAAATTTTATATTAATTACAATTAGAGGGTAAACTTTTAAACATTTTCAACATGTTATTATATATTCAATACTTTCAAAGAAACTGAAAAAAGCTTTAAGCAATCACACAGCATAGATTATTCTGAAAATGTACATTTATATGATGTACTTTATAAATACATAGTTATATTATTTTTCTAAACAAACACTACAACCTAACGGAATTCGTGGGCTACGCTCCATGCTGTATTAACTTCTTTGATTAAAAACTACATAAATTGTGTTATGGTGGAAGCTGTGAACTCAATGGCCTAACCGCTTGTTAAGAGCTACGGCACAAAAATACCGAAACGTTCTCCTATTTAAAAAAATCGATTCTAATATATATAGCAGAACAACCAGGCACAACTTGGCAATAAATTCTTGTTTGTTTTGAAGATTATCAGCGTTTTGTTTGAAGCCACACATTTGTATATATAGGCTATCCCATCGGTGCGTGGACGAAAGGTATCTCCTCACTCAGGCAACACATTAAGATTCTGTTTTCGCTAAACGATAGGCACCCCTTGAGCATCAGGGTGGAGTGAAAAAGGAAAAAAATTTTCTTTTTTAATTTTAATATTTCCTGACTCAACAAATGGTGCTGTTTGGAAAAAAAGACACTGCAAACAAATCCGAGCGCAATCACTCATCGTCTTCAGGTTCCACACAGGTGGTCAAAGAAAGGAATATTAACGTCAAAACTAAAAAAATCAGTTTCTTTTATTTAATTTTAATGTTTACAATAGCTTTATTTTCTGACTCAAAAACAGTTCTTATAAAAAAGAAACAGGAAAACATTGTCGTTTCAAAAAAATATTACTAACCTGCAAATTACTTTAATCAGTCTTCAATATTGGATTTCACATGAGGACCAAAATAATTATCTTTGGTGTCAAACTTTGGAAGTTCCTTTCGTGACTTGATTCTACTGCAAATGTATCCATCCCCGGCTTCTGCTCCACATGTTACCAATGATGCTTGTGTTACCAGTCGCACATGCCTCTCTACTGCTTGAGAATGGCAAGGGAGCTTCTCTATTTCAAATTGTGAACCGTTTCTGATCATACTTGCTATGTTTTCGTCACTGAGGTTCATGGTAGCTAGTGGTTCCAAAGGATTGTCCCAGTTAATTATCTCAAATATTCCTCTGCTTCGAAATTTAAATTTGGAAGATCAAATTAGCGTATTTCCCTCTTCCAGTCAGTTTTTCTTGCTTTCAGTATTCTTCTGAGGCCAAGTTCTCGAACATGTAATCGTTCATCTAACAGCATTGCCAGCAGAATGTTTTCAGAGTGAGCAAAATAAGAGTTCCCCTGAATAACTTTGTGAACGATTGACTTAAAACCTTCTGGCAAGAACGAGCTTTTTTTATCATTCCGTGCAGGTGACGTGCTCCATGAGTAGCTCTTGGGATTTTCTTTATTTCAAACCAGGATGAGCTAGGAGCTAGGAGCTTAAAGAGTTCTGTTGGTTCGGTAGTCGACAAACTTAGGAGCAGAATTCTGTAGGCTGTAGTGAGCCGTCTTGAATGAGATATTGTTCCGGGACTTCAGTTTGCTAAATATGGAAGGCACTATAGTTTTGTCTTTTCTTCCATAGAAGTAGATGGCGTACAAAGACTGTGTTACTTGTGTAGAATTAGGCTGTGATCGTACCTTTCGACGTTCTCTCCTCAGCTTACTCCTGTCAATAACTTTAGATGGAGTATCTTTGGATACAATACCTATCCTGACCTATCCGATACTCCTGTTCTATCACAAGCAACGGCTAGATTTGGCAGTGATATTCTCATTTGGCCTGTCTCGGAGGTTGAGGGAGTTTCATCGTCAGTTGTTTTCCAACATTTGGCTTCATGACTAACGTCATCGTCATCATCTTCAGAGATATCTTCCAATTCTGAATCAGATACTAAGACGGCGTTTAGAATATGTTTGTTTGCGCAATAACAAATATATAAGAAAAACGTCTCATTTGCAAAATAGTTTTCTCTGGATTGTGACGTTAAATTTACTGAAATTTGCACAAACGCGACAGCTGTATTATTCGGATGCAAGGGCGTGGGTTTTATAGGTTTTTTTTCTTGGGCGCCAGCCGAGAGGCCCTCGACGAGGAAAAGGGTCAAGCAAAGACAAGCTAGAACAATTTCTATTTTAAAGTACTTAATCCCAGATATTATACCAAGAGTTATCTGTTTAAATGCAAGTTTCTTTATTACAGTATGCATAAATTTTATGCGCTCGGACAGATCACGAAAAGAGTAAACAAGAAAGTACTTGCCGATAAGACTTGGTGCACGATGATTCGCTAATCTCATTCAGATTGACAGGTGGACTGCTGGGATCTCTTTAGGCACACAACACTTCCTTCCTGTTGCACTTCGTTGCTTTTTAATATTGTATTAATTGATCAATCGATAATTATTATCTTTAAAACACAAATTTAATATTTTCGCAAAGCCGCGCGTACGCTTTCGACCAGTCTCTTTCGACTTCCTCGGCCCGTCTCCTCGCGTGTCTGTCTTCGCTTTTCCAAAAACGCGTTATCTATCCTCACCTTGCATTTAAACCTGGGTTGCCTAAATACAGGCGAACTTTTAACCGTTACACACCCTCCTTTGCTGGTTTAAAAATTTGCAGCAAAACTGAAAATTTTTTTTAACATCTTATTACTACTGGCATTAGAACCTTATAATTTCTAAAAGTAACGTACTTCCTGAAAACGTAATTACGCTTTTATCAAAGCTTTAACTATCAAACTAAACAGTATTTTCAACTAGAACTAATTACACTAATTACAAATAAATCCAGATTATGCAAGTATATACTTATAAACAATGACCATCCTAAACTCTAAATCCAATAGCTCGAACATTAGCATAGAGCATGCTAAAAATAATGTTACAATACTAATAACAGAACCACATGCAATCGATTCAGTCAATCTACATTCATTCTGTACATTCACTGGGCCCATCACACTCTCACATTCACTCAATTTGCTTAGGGTTCAAAATCATCATTATCATACGGTCGGAGATCTTTCGCGTGCCATCTCCCAAGATTTTTTTCATCTTCACTATCCATTAATTCATAGACCAACGGCGACACGACTTTCTTGACTCTACACAAAATATATTAGTCTGCTAACTTGGCGGAGAAATGTTGTTCTCCACTAGATAGGCCATAGTTTTTCTTCCACACTAAATCTCCAACAGAATACTTGTCAGCCGGACGTTTCCGTAAGTTGTAGGTGCGGCAATTCTTTTCGTATGCCTTCCTTAACCTTTCCTGTACGTTCTTGTACAATTGGGGCACCTTATTTATTTCTTTGCTATATTCTTCAAGATTAAAGGATGCCAAGTTAAAGTCTCTAACATGTTCTATGTTTCCATAAAATCTTCCGTCTATTGGGACATAGCGGCCGAAATTTAAATAAACGGGGGAATAACCGGTTGAATCATGTACAGCTGTTCGTAGAGCGTAACCGATTTTGGGTACTTCTAAATCCCAAGCCCGATGATCAGTACCTCGTATATAAGAACGTATTGCAGATCCTACTACGCGATTCACACGCTCGACTTGATTTACTTGCGCATGATATTTAGCGTTAAACCATATTTTAATTCCATACTCATTACAGAGTTTTCTGAAGTCTTTACCAGTAAAGGTAGTGGCGTTGTCACAAGTTACTATTTGAGGACTACCATACATCAAAAATACGTCGTTCTCGAGAAATTTAACTTATTCCTCTTCTTGGAACAGCTACCCACAAACCGATCTCTTGTGAATGTTACGGCATTTCCTCAAACATAGGCGGATTATCTGTTGCCCGTATTCTTATATTTTGGCTGTTCAGATACATTTAGGTGAAACCATGCTATCCCTAACATTATCTACAACTTTTGCAGTTCTTTTTACAGGTCTTCCTGTTCCTTTTTTCCTTTCACCGCTTCCACTTTCTCTAAAATTATTCACAATAATCTAATCTTGGCAGATTGATAAAAATTGTTATAAGTGAAGTTTGCAGCCTCATTCGGATAATGCTGTTGAAATTCTGTGGAAGAGGTTTAAAATGAATATTACAATTCGTCATTTTCATTCCTTGTCCCATGAAAATAAGATTCTAATATAAAAAATTTTTGTCCCACTGTTAACATCTTTAAATGCACAGTATTGTAATATGTTATTGTAATGGCTTTTGCTGTAATCAATTAATTAAATAAATAACCTAATAAAATTTGTCAATTATTAATGTATGACAGTTAAAAATATTAATAATGTTTACAAATTTATAATTACAGATTAATCTCAGACAAGACTTTAACATTCCAAGGGTGTCTTTGACTTGGGTTTTTGTTGATCTCATTGTACCTTAGGAATTATATCACCAAAGATTAAATATTTTTACATTGGGTATATTTTATAAAAAAAAACAACGTATCAAGCTGAAAATTGGCACACATCCACGTCATGAAAAGTCCAACATTCTCAACGTACTGTAGAAGTGTAGACTCTAGAGGACGCAGTTGACAGAATGTTTTCGTATGTCTTCTAACATAATTTTTTTAATAACCTTTCTGTTCT
The DNA here is from genome assembly GCA_014611495.1 of Limonius californicus. Classification (NCBI taxonomy): domain Eukaryota; kingdom Metazoa; phylum Arthropoda; class Insecta; order Coleoptera; family Elateridae; genus Limonius; species Limonius californicus. The sequence goes on along the minus strand of JABXWE010042656.1, from coordinate 11,523 downwards.
CTCTTGTTTATAACAACAGAAGGTATTTTGATAAAAAAAGGTGAACTTAATTCATGTCGGTAAAAACACCGATTAAAAAAAATGCACCTAAGAATTTCAGTGTACTCATTTAATGCATTTGTTACATATTTTCAAGTTGTTATCAGTCACATTTTGACAATATTAAATCAGTGTATGGTTTTTCCGCGTTACTATAGAATTTATTAAGTAGTTGTTCTTATGTTAAGTGTTTTTAATTGTTTCTTAAAGTATCCGTTTAATAACTTTTAGGATACAAAACAAATCGGCCGAAATCGCCTTCTACAATATGCAGTAATGCTTTATACCTTGAGAATGTTCAGCTTGATCCACCTTTTTGTTTCTGAAATATACCCAAAGTTAAAAAAATTTTCTTTAAGGCGCCCCAAGGAACTACTTTTGTACTAAGGTATGTTTGGTTTAATCGGTTCCAATTAACCAGCGGCGGTTCGTGGGTGAAAAATAGGTGACGTGCTATTATAATATCCCTAATAATAACAAATAGAAAAAATATAACATTTTTAATCTTTTCATAATGAGTTTTAATCTCTATCGGACTTCTTGATATTAATAACGCTAAAAGTTCTTTGAAATTTCCACGATTTGCTGAGTCACTGCTTTCGTCGTGTCCGCGAAACGCTAATTCTAGCTTGCGTAAGTACAAAACTGTGGGGGTAACTGTTTGTAGGAGAAGTCTATTTAATCGAACATTTGTTTAAATTGTGCTTTAAAAGTCTTGCGTTTTCTTTTAAAGCATCGCCCATGGTGTTTTGATTTTTCTCAAAATTCTTTAACTCCAATGCACATATTAAACGATCTTTAGAGTCAGCATGTTTATGTAACGCCCTTGTAATATTTAACAGATCTGCAAATCCGTCCCTGTTCCAGACAGACTGTTTTGAATTTGTACAAAAGAGCAAGCAAGGCCAACAAAATAATTTTTGTAGTATTGGGCTGCTACATAACCATTTGTATTCGGTGAACCAAGAAATTTTAAACTTATCTTTATATGATTTTCCACAACCTTTTAAGTCTTTTCGCGGTAATTGTCAAACCAACTGTAGGCCGCCCTTGATTTAAAACGTCTTTTTTATCTTCTTCCTTCCAATGCCTGAATGGCGTCTTTAACAAGCTGCACACTATGTCATTAATAGAATTCATAGTTCTCCTGGTAATTATCTACGTATAAAAGTAAACCTGCAAAAACAGAAGCACACGCAATATGAGTACAAACGCACAACACAATCAACAATAGTAATAGTTACCAATTAAGTATAATTTATAAACGAACGGATGAAATAAAAAACCGCAATATGAAGTTCTGCGGTTGCTTGCGAGTCAACTCTTCACTTTCGCATTTTACCGCGAACCAATTCTAGATAGTGACGTAGACGTTACCATGTCAACGGAGGTATACATGCAGAGTTAAAATTCGTTTGAGGCCGACTCTTCAATACAATTGCTCCAGTGTTGTAGGTAAGATGTTTTATGATCGACACTCGACGGGTTGCATTTAAAATTTTTGTTTGTTTTCACTAAGCTTATTGTATTTACGAGTATGTATGCCATAAATAAACGACTCCTAATTGGTGTAATGCCGATAAATAATTTTTTATGTAATTTAAATGAATTGAATGAAAATTTTAGGTGAAGAGGCACTTCACCTACTTCACTTGGCGAGCCGCAACTGCAATTAACCTCTGGAAGCAGCAGTTAAACGATTTTTACTTTCAGGACACCCTATATAAAAGTGTAGATTATCTCAAAACTGTATAACGTTTTAGCTGGCTAGTAATGTATTACCTACGTTTACTAAGCCCAGTTTTTACAAATATCAATCAAGTCGCCTACACCAAAATTAATAATTTCAAATAATGTTATACACATAAATGATTTTGTATAAGTATTTACATTGACATTCAAGATACCGGTTTTATATTTATGCAAATCTAATATGCTGCTTGCGATAAGTTTTACTGTGGTAAAAATAACCACAGAAACTTTTCCATAAGTCAATAGTAACTTATTATTTCTTAAATATTTCTATATTTTTGTTTGTTGTTTCTATGTGAATTCAACCATACGTAAGATTATTTCAACCAAGTATTTGGTAGTTCCACGTTTGAAGTAAAATCAGCAAATTACCACATGCAGATTTAAACAGCTATCAATGCGTTCGCATTTACAAAACGATAACTTGTGTAGATATAGATAGTGATAAAACAAACAAGTTTCTCATAAGCTGACCATATTTTAACGTCTTTTTTTAAATGTTCTTGTTTGATTGGGTTTGTGTTTATTGAACCTTGCAAAAGGTTACTCTGATCGAATTTCTGGAAAATACATATTACAGCCGACTCAAGAAATGGTTATGGCAATGGGATTTTCAAGCATTACGTTAACAATTATAAGGAGTGGCTTTAAGTTACACGTGATGTGTTTATAAAGTATATACACGATGTTTTCGTTTTAGTTGAGTCAAACGTATCTTAAGAACAAAATGATGAATAAAATGAAGATTCTATTTTTCGCTGCTATATCGTGTTTGTGTTTCAATATTGTAATAGGAAACTGTAAGTACTATTATCAATTTATAGAATTAATAAATCCCATAAACAGATAATATTATTTATGCATATTGCTTTAATAATGTCAAAGAAAATAAAATATTATTCTAAAATATTTTCTTCATTATGCGTCGACCGAGCACACATGTAAAATTAGGTATAAAAATTTGAATTATATAGTCATTATCTAAGGTTTTCCATAAAAATAATTAGCAAAGCAATTCGCTTGGACTTTCACATTCCTTAAATAGCCTCTGCATATTTGTAGTGCATCCGAGATTCAAAACAGACCACTGGAATTTCTGATACGGTATGATATACAACTTATAACAAAAGATGCATATTTTCACGGTTACGACTAATTTATTAATGCTTTCCTTTTTTTAAAGCAATGTAAAATTTACTGGTTATAGTCCCTAATAGTGAATTGATTTTATTATCCAACTGTAGGTAGCACAGGGTAGAAGTTCGTTATATATTAATAATATTTACTGTGCGACCCTTGACAAATACTAACAAAATACTGCCGGTCGGAGAAAGTAAGAAGCTAAAGCGATTTTTAAGCTTGATAATACCTAACACGAACAGTGCAAAATTAAATATAGGAGTCGCCCTAGCAGATTCCCTTCTCACATTTCAGAAGTAAGGCGTTTTTACACATATATCCTAGAACAGTATAAGTATGTATAAGTTGTATATCATGTAAATTTAGAAATCCAGAAAATCCTAAATACGAGACATACGATTTTACGGGTAACAAAAACATTTAAGGGACTTCTTTGCTTTCACATTTGCAACTTAAATTTGCAAATTTGGACAAATACAAGATACGTCAACAGTTTCGTCTGTAAAGTAATCATGAACGATGATTGTATTTAGGCTAAGAATACAAGATAATTTTTCTACATTTCTATCGTCATCATACCCGACTATCCGTATATTTTCGTTATTTACCGATATAGAAAATGAAACTTAAGTCTTTGTTATACACATAGAAGCATATCATTCAACACTAAACTTAACGGTCTACACTTCCGGTTTTGGCGAGAGTAGCCTACTTATTTTACGTAGAACACCCTATATAGAATTACATTGTTAAAATCTAAAAAGCATTCCGACTGAGACTGAGGCATTAAATAAAAAAAGTTTTGTAGTTTGCACACGCAAGTTTTTGTTTTTAAACATTTATTCCTAGTAAAATTATTCAGAAAATCACTTTGCTCTTATTTTTAAAACTGGAGCCCTCGGACAAAAATAGTGTATCTGGATTATATCATTGCATTATAAGAGAATTGCACGCATCTTAAAAAATTTTCAACAATACTTCTTCATATGTGATATTAATGGATTATTGATTTCTATATACATAGATCGAAAACTGTAAAATACAGTGCCTTTTGAATTTTCTCGAAGAGGGGTATTATATACTAAGGAATTACATTATACAGGGAGTTTTTCTTTTTAGTATACATTGTACATGTAATTGTCAAAGTATATTTCTAAAAAGCACTCATAAATTGCGCCTATTATGTAGGCAACCAATAATTACACAGAAAATTAAAATTTTCGAATTTCAATTTTTGTAAGAAAAAGAAAAGCATGCTGTGGCCAAAAGAATCAAATTAATTCAATGTTAAAAAATAAAATGAGTCTTTATTGAGTGTTTTATTGCATATTTTATACAACCTTTTACAGTAAAGACGAAAAAGTGGAAATTCTAATGGTATCAGAATGGTATTTTCAGTAAAATATCCAGAAAGACCTATTCCTTGTATTCGAACCATACAAACAATTGTTAGTAAATTTAAATCAGAGGGATGCGCAATAAATTCCCATAAAATAAGAATTAAAAGTAATCACGTTTTAACCGAAGAAATGAAATTAAATATTTTATGCTACGTTGAAGAAACCCCCATAGTATCACTACAAGAAATAGGTTCACATTTTAATGTTTCTAAAACCTCGGTATTTACAACACTAAAAGAATTTAAATATTAATCGTACAAATTTTCTAATCATCAACAACTATTGGATGAAGACAAAGAAAAAAGAACAATCTTTTGTGAAACTTTCTTTAATTTGCTAAATGAACATGAATACATTTTAAATAAGATAGTTTTTAGTGATGAAGCAACTTTCACAATAAATGGAGAAGTCAATTCACAAAATTTTCGGTCTGTATTATAATTCCTCATCTATGCACTATTCATTATCCCGCCAATATTATTCCTTAGATATTGGTCCCGCGCTAACCGCCATTTACAAAACTTAACTCACAGTCAATACACTGGGAAAGTTAACGTATGGTTAGGAATAGTTGAAAATAAGCTTATCGGTCCATATTTTATTGATGGTAATCTCAACACAGCCAAATGTTTAGAGCTACGAGGGGAATTGATAAGTATTTAGTCTACCATATAAAGCACCACAATATTTCAACACAAAATTTTATTTATACAACATAATCTCCTTTAACACTTATACATTTAGCAGAACGTTCATAAAGTAATTCTAAGCCATTTAAAAAATCTTTGTCTTGTTCTGCAAACCACTCCTCAACGGCACATATTGCTTCGTCATTTGTCGAAAATCTTTTGACTTTCAAATGTTTTTTGAGTTTTGGGAACAAATGATGGTCTGGCGGTGCTAAATCTGAAGAGGGCGGGTGGTCAACCAATTCAAAACCAATTTCATCAATGTTTTGCAGTGCAATCAACCACTTCTGAGCAGGAGCGTTGTCTTGCAAAAAGAGCCCATCTCTGGCAAATTTTCGGAGGCGTTGTTCCACAATTTTCTTACGTAATTTAGTTAGCAACTCTTAGCAACTTAGAATAGATAGTATCTTTTTCTCTGTTGGTAGTTAAGCCGATATCGGACATCTAAGAAAAAATAGACTATAGACAATTACATGTACAATTTATACTAATCGATGGAGTTTGCATACCGCAAAATGTAGGTCTAAATACATCAACAAAATTAATTATAAGCCATATTTCAACAGTCATTTATTTCATCCATTGCATCACACTAAAATTTCCTAGGAAGTAGTGATAAACAACTAGATTGCTATTTTTAACAGATTAAAGCTACGAAAATTAGAAAACTCCCAATAGTTTATTATTTATTTCGTTGCTAGTTTTCATACCACTAACTCTTTAAATAAGTTATACCTATAATAAATCAGACTTGTAAACTTTTGGAAATAATTATCAAGCTAATGAAAAGGACACGGAATTAAAACGAAGGCATGCATTAGAAAAGCTTCTACCAAGAAGAATCCATTGTGGATTGCAACACCACGACGACTATTTTCACGATGATAATGATACCCAAGTTTCACTCTACGAATATCCGTGGTTACTGGATGTTGAATCGCAGGCTACCTCTCCCGTGGGAGGGAGAAATGTAGTGTGTTCTGGTGTCTTAATTAGCAGCTACTATGGTTTAACACTCCGTGAATGTATTCTATCAGGAAACGAGTAAGTTGCCATTTCATATTTAAATAACCCATCGAACATCGGCTTTTCCTTATAATTTATTAGGTTATTGTAGGTCAACATCTGCATACTCAAAAATAAAACTTGGAGGATATGAGTGGCGTAAAAACATAAGCTGCGTTGAAACCAAATATGGGACGGACTGCAACGATCCTTTGCAAGAAATACACGCAGAGGACTGGGTATACATAAACAACAGTAACCTTGCACTTTTCAGACTGAAACAAAAGATTCGATTTACTGGTGAGCAGAACACAATTTTTCTTAGCAAGCAAGGAATCTGAAGTGCAGTAAATAACTCTAAATTCCAAATCCTTTCAAATATATTATGAAAGAATTAATATAAATGGAATTAATAATATGTTTCTTCTCACAACACCTAATGTCAGACTATTAATGCGTTAATGTAGGTGTGTCATACAGTAAGCTAAATTATTACATTTGATTTCAGAATTCATCAGACCCATATGTCTACCAACAGATGACGTCACAATACCTAAACTTAATGATATATTGCAAACAACAGGTTGGGGATCAGCAACAAAAGGTAATGTTACTAACATTTGCAATTTTCTTGAAATTAAATCGGAAAAACTATTTGTATTGTTCCAAAAGTATTTTATTTTTTTCCACATGATCATCTTCTTGAAGTACCTTCTTCATAATGAGGGTTGGAAGCAATTTCAACGATCTTCTGTTGCTCTAAATAATATTTGGGAGTTTAGAGCAGTCCAATTCCTTATGATTTTCAGTCACGAACAATTTCTTTAAACCTGGACCACGTCAACTTTCTATTTTTCCATCCATTATTAGTTTTAGTTGATTGTGTCTTTCTCCTGGAAGGACATGACCTAGGATTGCTGTCTTACGCTTATTGACTCTACCCAGTAACTTTCTTTTTCTGCCAATGCACTTTGAAACTTTGTTATTCGTAATGCGTTCGACCCATGTTATCTTCAGCATTTTCCACAATGTCTACAGTTTAAATGACTACAACTTATTTATTGAGCCAATTTTTAAGGCTCCTGGATCAACGCCATAAAGTAGAACTTAAGGTAGGTTGTACTTTACGAATCTGTATCTAATTGCCAGGCTGCGTAGGATGTTTTAATCAATTCAAACTGATCACCTTTATTAGTTATTACCATTGAATCTCTACATTATTCTACTGTTACTGTAGAAACATTAATATATGTTTCAATTTTCTAGTCTGGTAATACTCAGAAAATAAGTGGAATATAATATTTATTTTTGAATTCCCGGTAAAAATATAAATATGTAAAACAAAAGAACATTATGATATTGGTTGTTTTGTCTTTTGTTAATATTACAGTTTTATATATGTGATTTCATTACTATGTCGATATTATCTTCATTTACTAGTTTCGGGGATTCTGCATACCTATATGTGTTTCGTCCGGACCTGCGGCGTTCCCTAGGGTAATGCGTTTCAGTGCTTTTTTCACTTCAAATTTGGTCAATTTTGAGCTTGCTTCACATTCATTGGATATCTCTAGAAAAGCTGCATCGTCGGGAATCATAGTTTGGATACACTTCTTTTAGCTTTTTATGTTGAAAGGGTCATGCGTGCTTTTAAATTCTTCAAACTCACGTCACCGTTCATTCATCCATTTATCTTTGGCTTCTCTGATTCTTCGTCTGATTAATGTTTTGATTTGGTTGTACTTGTGTTGGTCAACATTCTTATATTTTCTTCTTTCGTCCATTAATTGTAGAATTTCTTTAGTGGTCCACTATTTCTTGTTATAGTTTGCGTTTGTACTTTATTTACACTAACTTTGAACCTTCTTCATATATTGTCGACTAAGGTCTCCTTTTCTTTGTCTCTCGACTATAGGTTAATGGTCTACTGTGTGATGTTGCTTATTTGTTCTCTGTGAACTCGGTCTTTTAGTATTATCAAATTCAACCTTCTCTTGATTTTAATCCTAATTTTCTTTAGCCTTTACTCTTGGATAAGGATTCACTCCCAGTATGCCGTTCTGGTATAATTTATTCGCTTAAGCGAAACCAAGTGATTACAGCACCACAAAACTCCGAATCTTCAAGATCTAGAAAATAATCTCAACGGCTTCAATTCCTTTAGTTTCGTGATGGGAGCGACTCTTAGATTCGCTTGATGACAAATGACGTTTCTTTGATAAACAACGAATATGTTGGTGCAAGAGGTTCTTTCAAGTGTATAGCGATGAATGCAATCTTTATTTGTGGTTAGAAATTGATGAACACATTCAGTTATCTTTTTTTATTTGGCCCAAACAGTCGCGACACAGTCATCTTGCGGTTAGCTTTTCATACCTAATTCTCCAATTCACGTTCGTCTGAAACGCATACTGCCTTAGTGTTAGTAGTTCTAGAAACCTTTATCAACAATCTCCCAAGTTATTTCAAAACCGTACCATGTTGCATTGTTGCCATTAATAAATAATCTCACATATACTGTCATTCAAAGAGCTGTATACAGGCAATTACTTGACAGATTGACTTAATATTTTACACATGCCAGATGAAACTATTGCTTCATATAGCAAATAATAAAATTAATTTTTTAACTGCTAATGTGATACATACCTCATTACAACAAATTTTCGTATAATTTATTTTCTATTAATGACAAGTAATTAATTTCAAATTATTCTATAGATGTTTGGGCAAAGAAAAGAGTCGCAGTTAGAGTAACTGACGAAACAAAGTGTAATACTCTATCCACCCAACCATACGGAACAAATGCTGTGTGTGTTGAAGCTTTGGAAAATATTACTAATAGTTGTGAAGTCGTGCAAGGAGGACCTTCGATGTACAAATTCGGGCACAATTGGTTCGCCAATGGAATTATTGGCGAAACAAATTGCAATTTGGGAATTTACCGTATCGAACTAATAACTACAGAAGTTGTGAATTTCATTTTGGATTACCTGAAACCTTAAACTACAACTTATTCATGGAACATTTAAACATATTAAGTATTCGATACTACTTACATTACATAATTTAGCTTTACATAATTAAACTGTGCCTATTAAACAGCTTTTAGAATAGACTTTAAATTTACTTCTATTTTATATACGAGCTGAATTCGAAATCAACTATACATTCTGGTTATACATATATTCTACAATAAATCTGTAGTTTGATATATTAAGAAAATTAGGAACTACTGATTCCAATAACTTGTGTACAAACCGGTAAGATAAACTACCGGCCGGTGAGGTTTCAACAAGGTGGGGTGCATTTTAAAAACAAAAATATGTGTTATTATAAGTAAATACTCATCTTAAATTAATATGAAGTTCTTAAAAACACGTTAATAGTTTATAAAATCCTTTCTCGTAAATTGCTTTTATCTAATTTTGACACATAAAGTGACACTTTTCAAAACTGTCTGACGTTAGGAAACGCTTTACTTTTCGTAACTAGTTACGTAATGAAAAATATTTCGTAACCAGTGATAAAATAGTTATTTATGATACAAGTGTTAAAAATGTAAAATTATTTTACGAGTAGGAAAGTTTCCGGAACGAGGGCGGCAGCCCGAGTGGAGGAACCTACGAGTAAAATAATGCATTTTTAACACGTACATCATACAACTTTTTTTGTACGACTCCGCCTTTCAAAAAGAAATTATGATTGTTGAAAATTAATACTTGCACAAAATAATCAATTAGTTTTTGGCGGTGAGACGTGAAACAAAAGGTTACTGTTTATTAGTAACGTCAATTTAAGTGAAGTGCAGTTTTTATTTTGTATTGATTTGTAAATGAATCAAGCTTTTATAATGGAAAGGTAGTCTGAGGTAGTGCCCCTGGATATTCAAGAAGGTGCTCAACGAGCGAGTCTAGAATTACTACCCGCAAAATCGAGACAGCAGTACAACATCACCTACAACAAATTTTTAGACTGGTGCACCGTCAAAAAGGTAGCAGGCAAGTTCACAGAAGACATTGTATTGGCATATTTTGAAGAAAAGTCCCACATCTGGAAATCTTCCACTCTTTGGGCTCATTTTTCAATGATAAAGTCATCTCTTCATATTAAACGAAACATAGACATTGGAAAATACTACAAGGTGTTTGCTTTTTTAAAACGCAAATCTGAAAACTACAAGCCAAAAAAATCAAGCATTTTAACTAGAGAACAAATCGAAACATTCTTAAATACAGCCCCAGATTCACAGTTCTTGATGATGAAAGTAGCTACAATTATAGGACTGTTTGGGGCATGTCGTCGAGAAGAACTTTGCGAGTTGACTGTAGACAATATTAAACATCTGGAAAATATGGTATTAGTAGAACTTTCAGACACTAAAACAAAAATTACGCACTTTCACCATAATTGGAAAGTACATAGAGTATTACAGAAAATACGTTTCCCTGAGACCTTCTAATGTCAACCACCGTCGATTTTTTCTCAGGTTTAGAAGCAACAAATAGCGATTAATTAGGTCATTATAGTTTTGTTTTCAGGTATTCAAACCACAAATGCACTATTCAGCCGGTTGGTATTAATACTTTCGGCAAAATGCCCTCTGATATTGCCGAGTTCTTGATATTGCCAAATTCGAAACAATTTACTGGACATTGTTTTAGAAGATCATCCGCATCATTATTAGCTGACTCAGGGGCCAATTTGACAACTATTAAACGACACGGTGGATGGAAGTCATCTGCCGTGGCAGAAGGCTATCTCGAAGATTCCCGTGGAGGGTAAGAATAGGATTGCTTCTCAGATTTTACCATCAAAGTCCGTTAAAACATCTAACAATCGTCCCGAACATTCCATGGAGGAAAATGAAAGGATTATGTCTGAAATTTCGCCTTCATCTTCCGATGGTTCAGTCTTGCACAATGTGTCAAGCAGTGTCGACTCCGCCGGTTCATCTTTTTTAAATATTTCATGTAATGTCTGCAATAAAGTTTCTGACAACACGATGTTATCTACATCTTGCCACAGCTTTAGTATTAATAACTGTTCAAACTTTACTGTAAATGTTAATTAATAAATTTAAAAAATATAATTAAGTTATGTGTATTTTGATAATAAATAAATATAGTTACAATTGTTGCAGTCCTGTCATTTTTAACACTAGTGTTAAAAACATTTTTAACACTAGTAAAAAAAAAATCAATTTTTAAGTCAGGTAACTATGGATTGAAAATATTATATGTGTGCAACTGTCAAAAAAACGTCACTTTTTTTTCTTGATTTTGAGTCGTGAAATAGCATATTTGTTTATAGTAAAATAAAGTCTTGACAACGTAAAAAATAGTATATTATTTTATGTGGAGGAAAAGTGATACTTTTCATGACGCGCTCGTGTTTAACAGCCGAACGGAGTGAGGCTGGTAATAGAGAGCAAGTCATGAAAAGTAACTTTTCCTCCAAATAAAATATGCTGTTTTTTCTTCAAATGTCGACAAATT
>JABXWE010042654.1:0-22588 GCA_014611495.1 Limonius californicus | reverse complement strand
AATTCCAGAATCCTGATGAAGAAATAAATTATTTCGAAAGCTTGATTAAAAATCGAATAGTTTCTATTCTTTTTTGCCCCTTGGCCATTAACCCAACATTTGTGTATACCTAGAATACAAAAAGGCAAATACATTAAAGCATTTAATATCGTGCACTCCAAATGGTATTATAAATTTCATATTCACTGGCCTCGGGGGAATAGCATCTGATACCATAATAGTTGAAGAAAGTTGTTTTCTTGAAAAACTTCCAGCTGGAGCTGCTGTTAGGGCAGACCAAGGATATAAACATATTGAGTATTTATTAATAGAAAGAAAATGTTCATTGATACGACCTAAACGATTAAAGAGGACCTACTAAATAAACAGATATAAAATAGTACCAATCAATATAACTAATGAAATAATTACATTCAAAATGTACCTTTCTCCCAATTTCTTCCACTGTCTATAGTCTTGAAAAAGACCGTTTTTATTAACCTAACAAGCAAAAAGATCCATAAAACCAAGAAAACGCAGAAGTATAAGCAGCACCAAACAGAGGAAAGCAGCTGATCTACTAAGTGACGTCACGGGTTATATTTATAATAATTATTTCATATTATGCCCAGTTTACCAGGTTTTTTTTTGATGTGCAAGTACCCTATTGACACTTTGACTGTTACATTTGACACCAACATGGTGTAGACAGTAACAGTTGATTTTTGATCAAATTTATATTTTTTAGGAAAAGCCAATTTAACTATACCAAATATGACTATACGATTTTGTTCCCAAAACATGAATTTTATATTTTTTTCCTAGAAATTAGTAATTGATGTAGCGGGAAAAAATTTACAACACAATGTTGTTACAATTGATACCGGTTTCCTCTACACTGAATTAAAACGGCTAGTGGAAAACCGACTACAGTGGAAGTCTGCAACCAAAGATTGATGACAAAGAATAAGAACTGTAAACTTGTTTAGAAGATATGACGTACTAATGGATATCGATCTTTAAAGTTCAATTAAAATGTTTTCCTAAATGTTTCTTATTTTTATTTCGATATTCTCATTATTCCAATATTGTCAGTTCTCGTACTGTACCATTTATTGCATCTAAAATAGCAGTCTATTATGCTTAGGAAACGCTGGAAATGGTTTTCAAAATACCTCAAACAATACAGCCAATTCAAATATTGTAGGTCTATAATCAATGCGCAAGAACCCGTTTACGTCTAGTGCGGAACCCAACAATGCGGCCATGTTATTTTAGACTGCCACCGTAAGTAGTGCACCTGTACAAATAGAGACCTGAAGATTCTGAAATTGTAGGATACCTTACTGGGGTATAAATGAAACCGCCAGAATTAGGAACAAGATGGTGGCATCTAAAAATCGTCGCACTTTGAGAGTCCGCCACAATTTTATTCTATTCTTATGCAGGGTGCCAAACAATCGCACAGTCATGCACACACACAATCTCCCAGTTGTAAAAAACACTTTTTTGTGTTGACGTATTTTTGTCGAAATCTCGAATTTGAAAATTTTCGCGATCACCATACCTTCCCATATTGGGAGCACTTATGGGCAAATAATGACCTTTTTCAATTTTAACTGTTGATAAAAAATGTATTCATTTACCTATCGGTTAGATGTTTGTTAGTTAACATATTAGAAAAATATATAGAATCGGGAATAATACGTCTAACATTTCTACTTTAATTAAAAACTGCGAAAATCATTTTCATAGTTTAATAAATAATAGCGAAACAATGTTAATGAATATTCATGTTGCTAATGCAGTTGCGTGGAAGCAGAATTCTCTTTCCATACCCGACCTGCAATAAAAATGAAAATAGAAGGTGGAGTTATTAATTCCAAGTCTGTTCTAGCATTGTTAAAGACTTGCTTTGTTCCTTTACGTTGTCAAGCTCACGATACAAAATTGAAAGTAACTTCTGCTTCATCAATAGACGAACGTGCTAGACAGGAAAGCTTAAGGGTAGATGTTGGAAAGGAATTAAACTGCATTTACATTCTCTTTGCTAAAATTAGATGGGATATTTTATTGCACTTTTTTTATCAATTTTACTTATAAGTTTCTGAAGATTACCGTATTTACATATAAACTTAAAGTTATCAAGTTATGAAATGAAAGAAATATAAAGGAAGTTTTCACTGTCAAAGAAAGCCAATAAAAACAATAAAACTGCTCAAACCTTCTTCCTTATATGAGCAAAGTTTGTCAGTGGAGTGTTTTAAAGCAAACGTTTCGTCGCCAGAAGATAAACAAAGATGTTTACGGAGATTTGATAAAGGTACATATGAGCATCTGGTTCACACATACGTAATTAATAAGTCTAACAAATAGTTCCGTACAATAAAACCTAACACGGACATGAAATTTTCATGATTCTTTCGAAGCTAGGTATTGACAAGTTCTGCATATCAACGTCAAATCTCCAGTTACGCTATCAAAATATGCTTGCGGACTTGGAACAGGACAACAAATTGTGTCTCATTCTCGGTTATACGGTGAATAGAAGACTCAATAATTAATATATAAATTTAAAAAAGACACAGTAAAAGTCATTAAGCATTCAAGAGCAATTCAATTTAACCTAAAATTAATATACCATTGCTGAGAACCCTTTTCAAAAAATGTACTAGCATAATAATTACAATTTTACTTTACAAATATGTAACGAACAATCAAAAAGTTTCGAAATTAAAGTTGGTGGTGAGTGCTACAAGGCATATCGTAGCTGTCATGTTACGTGCCGGCCGTATTTGTATTTGCTTCTTCGAATGTAAACACAAGCAAAGTGAACTTAACCTCAAAAAGTAGCACGTCGCAATACAACGCATTTTAAAAGAGAACCAAAGAACAAACAATTTGCAACAGCCAGATTAAGCAGATTTTGACAGGTTAATAAATTATTTTAATTTTACAATTGTGCAGACGTGCAGAAAATGTTCACATCCCTCCCTATTTTGAAAACCTTCTGATCACATGTTACTTATAATAAGCCAGCCTTGGTGATCTAGTAGTTAACGCCCTTGGTTTTAGATCCAAGGAACGCAAATTCGAATTCGGTCGAGGTCGGTGAGATTTTTCTGGTGGGGAAAAATCTGAAAATGCGCCTTCTGTCGGAAAAGAAGTGAAGCCGTAGGTCCCGTGGCACTGCGATGTGTGACACGTTAAAAATCACTACTGGAGTTGGACTTATCCCAGATAGGCCAAATTTTTAGTTAGAGGGTGTACAATAAGCCAATGATGGCTGCAGTGCTTAGAGATGCTTGGAAAATCACGTGCTACATCTCGCTCAATCAAATTACAAATACAAATAATAATACTACAATCATCACCAAGCGCATGACTATTGCTATGCATGAAAACAACTCCGTTAGTTGACATAAAAACTTATTATATTTGGCGACTTAGTAAATCTTCGGAATTCTCGTTCATTTAATTATTATTTACTTAACAATTAGCAAGTTCCAAATATCTAGTAAAACATCAAACCGCTAGATATTACCAGCTGATATATGTACAGCGCTATTTGTCTTACGTACTTGCAAATACCGACACTCAAGCAGTTTTAAGTAAATAATTCGAATAAGCAGACGCTAATTAATTCCGCGAAACATTCAACTGTACAAATAGCATTTGCGTTTATTTAGGTTTCCTAAATTGAGCAAATCCCGTAGTTTATTCAATTATCGTACCCACAACATTTAAAACTCAAACAATTTATTCCACACTTATACATCCCAACCTCTCACTTGCGTAATCAATTTGAATCAAGTGGCTTGCGCTAGGATTTGTTAAAGTTTTATTGGAGTAGTGCTGAATGACTTTAAAATGAAATGAAAAGGGGTTGGAGAGGCTTGGTTTGTCCTGGAAGTTTCTACAAGCATTTTGTCAGCTACTACCGTAGCTGACAAGTTGACATAAAGAATACTTCCCTAATAAGCAAGCACATTGTTGTCGTAACAACACACTTGTAATGTGAAAACAGAAAATGATTTAAATGAAACATTTAAAAATTGCGAACCTACATATAAGATAACATTTAGAGAAGATTGTTTCGGGAAAGCGATACTTGAGTACTTAATTCACAAAACATGAGGGTACTCATGAATTCTGTCTTTGAATTTCATTATGCTTTATTTGAATACGAATATTTCACAAAGCGTAATTTAGTAAGTGTACTCTTGGGTTTCTGTTATTTGCCGTAAAATAATTCTCTAAAACTTTGTTATAAGCCCTAACAAAATGCTAGCATCGAAGAAGAATATGTTTCACATGTTTCTAACGTATTTGGGTTTATAAAGCATGTATCTGTTACGGACAAAGATACAAACGGACACTGACAACAATGGCGCGGTAATGATGTAAATGTCTAATACTCCTGGCTATTGGCCGAGCATTTACGAAATGGTCCGTTAAGGTTGGAGAATGTAAAAAGGTTCATGTAATTTTAATATATTCATCCTTGTCATTAACGATGTTGGCCGAAAACTACTGGACAATATTGATGTTGTGAAAATGTTACATGTGAATATGTTAAATCAGTAATCAAGTGCTAGAAAAGATATATTGAAACATTGCAGCGGAGAGTGGAATGTGTGAACGCGTCTACGTGTTCCAAATCCAAATCGAATAAATCATAGTTCAGGCCGATATTAAATTAGATAAGTTAGTGATAGTGCTATCGAAGCAGTTCGAGCACTTCAAGCTAAAACACAACATAAAGAAGTAAACATTTATAAGGGAGACCTTTGATATCAGGAGTCCCCAAAACGCAACCACATCGAAGAATACAAAAAATGACAATCATGTCGAAAAAGAGAAAAGAAACAAGCGACTATCCTTAATGTAGTAGCTGAACGATTACTAAATAATTATTGGAAACATAGTTGGACCATCAACCATTCAGTTTCCATCGCGTATACCTAATGAACATATACGCATATATATGTGAAACAACACAAAGGGCACACTTCAAACATAAACTTTAAAAGAACTTTTATCTCAGGGTTAAAATATAAATTTTGGTAACTGCTGTATAACCTTTACATTACAATACAAGGTAGTAAACATGAATATACATAAACATAAAATATGGATGCAACAAAGAAATGAATTAAATGTCATCGAATTATATAAGATTGTTCTTATAAAACGTTAAACAACTTTAATAATTAAATGACAAAGTTACATAAAATAAATAGTAAGGTTTAATTTAACAAAGCACTTTTAAATGGACCCACCTCTTCACATAGGAGCACTTGCGTATTTTCTTCTGGTGTTCGTAAAATTCCCTAGATAATATTAGGATGGCACTTCTGCGCCCTGTGGATCTTGAACTTCAAAACAAAGGTCCATCATTTGTTGCTTTTTTCTCGCAGAAACGCTTTGGACTGAGTATCTTCGTATACGTAAACCCGTTTCTCAAGGTATTTAACCAAAATATTATTTACTGCTTATTACTTCAGATGTTAATCAACAACCTCCCTTAATTTGGAGGAGGCCTTTGCCCAACAATGGGACGTTGCGCGCTAACAGAGAGAAGGAGAGAGAGAGAGAAACTTCAGATGTTCAAATATACCAATAAACTCATAATACGTTGCTCCTTTATTTTAAATTAAATTCGATTGCTATTCCTATTGCTGTTCTAGAATATGTTGCGAATATCTCCCAAATAATTAACAGGTATAAAACTGTTGTCTAACTTGTAAAATCTACATAATGTAGGAAGCAGCTTGGCGGACAAGCGCGGGTACTGGTAAAACAATACTCAAAGTTAACGAACGATCCGCGCGGTGCCTACTTGGATGGGTGATCGAAATCTTCGCTCTAACGCTGCAACCCGCACGGTGCCTCGGAGAGCACCTAAAACCGTCGGTCCCCCTAGGTTAGTGCGCCACGTCACTAACTACCTCAAACAGGGTTAAAGTGGCAGCAGGGTGCGGAACCGAGTATTCGGATATCCCCGCAATCATTACCCATACACAATTTAATTTATTTTACATAATGTAGATGATTCCTAACCTTAAAGTGTGTTGACGTTTTAAACGTCTTACGTAGATACACACCAAACATGTCGAGAAAACAACTGAAGTGTACTGACGCAACTTTGGTACCCGTCCCAAATTATTGATTTTTGGCTAATTCACCGAATTCTATATATTTTTCACAGATAACTAAGAAATAACGCTGATTTGAACCGTAGCACTCAATAACCTAGTTTTATTCAAACAGGACATAAAAAACACGCAATATTACAAGTGTAAGTGTTTTCCCTCTTTATTTTTAACAAGTAACCATAGCAACATTATAATTCAAACAAAAATAAGTACATTTTACAGAAAACATGTGATTTCCTCAACCAATGGGAAAGCAGAATGAAATTAACAGAAATTAACCAAATCTTACATATTTAAATAATTTTTTGAAAACATCATTTACATCAAAACTGAAATTATAGCCATATTTCTTATTTAAAAAGTAATGTTTTGGCACCTCACACGACTGGTCAATAAATTATTTTTTTTACAAAATTCATATTCATTTTAAACATAAATCACCTTAAATTACTAATATTACAGGTAATGATTATCAAAATCATATTAAAATGTTCGTCACACCTATATAGAAAAATTACTCCCAAAACCCTACAATTGAAAAGTCCATTTTCCACCAAAATTACATGTTAGTTGACAGTTGTCAAACATAATACACAAATCTCATATCTTATTGTTTTCCAGTTGAAAAACTCACAGTCAAATTTGTTAAATACCTACCTCTAATACATTCATACAATTATTACGAGTACGAACAAGCAAAACTAAGCAGAGAATTCAAAGGCTAGACACCAGATCAATCCAAAGAAAATCAACGAAGATGACATACATTAATTGAATATGACCGTTACTTGGTTTTAAGAACTTATTTTTCAGGTTTAAAGTATAAAATAGCTTTGAGTTATCTAAATAAGTTAATTTTCTATTAGATTACCTAAATCAAGGTTTATATATATGTATATATATATACATATATACATATATTATATGATTCCTTAGACTACATAGATATAAGTCTATTCCTAAATAAGCGCAAAAATCATAATCAAGTAATATCAATTCTGCTGAAATAAATTAAAAAGGTTAAACTACATCAACTACAGCATGATAGATACAGATGGAGCGATATCAGAACCAATTAGTGTAAGTACGTATACCAGGGTTGTTGGCTATCACCCATGCACTTCAAGCTACACTTAAACCAAGTGACAAAATAATGGCAAAAAAATTCATACGTTGGGAATTCTGTTAGAAGAAGATTATGCCCATACAGTGATATTCGTAAACGATCAGTTAGTACTGACAGAATATGAAAATGTTAAAACAATTAATGAAAGTTTATAATGGTTGGAGTCTGAAAGTGAATATATTAAAAAAACAATTCTTAATTATAGAAAAACGAGGAACAAATGTAGAACCAGAATATGGCACTGTGAAATATACAAACAATTGTAATTTGTAGTAAAAATTACGGAGAACGGGTAAGAAGAAAACGATATACTAAGTAAAATAGGAAAGTAAAAGAAAATAACTTGCATCCTATCATGTGGGATAGTTAAATAACTAAAAAAACAAAGAAAGTTTTATGTAGGACAATCTCTGAAAGTTATGTTACTTACCGTTCCGAAGTATGGAGAACAAATACTACGTCGAATTGCAAATTGGAAGCAACAGAAGTGGCGTACTGGAGAAGAAGCCGCCGCGTTACCAGATTACAAAAGATCAGAAAAGATGATGTATAGAGCAAATGGAGGTTACGAAGACAATTTCAGAGAATGTGGGAAAGAAATATTTTGCTTGGTATGGGTACATGACACGAATGCGAGTTAGGAGATTTTCTCAGTAAGTACGGTAACCGGTAGGTAGAAAAAGACGGAGGTCATAGAAGAGTTGGATGAATGGAATTCGTCAGAATGTGCAAGGAAAAAAATTAAACGATTGCGACTGGCAAAACAGAAAACTATGGGGGAAAATGCGACAAACGGCTTATGCTGTAGTAGAATCGTTACATATACTCTCATTATATATTGATCGTGAATTTTCTGAGAATAATGTTTCGTGGTAGTAAAAAACTTATACTCGTTACTGTAAAAACTAGTTATTATAGAAGAAAAATAAACGCAACAACGTTGAAGTAATAGCATTCCGATTGCTAGTCGGAAAAACTGAATCTAAATTGCCACAGAAGTGAATTTTGTAAGTATATTTTTGGTTTATTCATTTGTGGTTATTCCATTCAAAGCAATCGGCCAAAATCAAGAATAAATATTAATATCTGCTTATGTACCTTAATATACATTTAGGTGTGTGCTAACCACATTAAATTTTAATACAACAACATTAAGGTGGTTCTGAGCTAGGGTGGGCCGAAAATGATGAAAATCTTTTTTTCAAATATAAGATGGGTTTCAATGGAACGGTTGTAACTTGTCTCCTTCACATCCCACACAAAATATCGAACTGTTTATTAAACATTTAGCTGGGCCCCTAGGGTATCAAAATATTTACTTCAGTTTTTAGAAAATTTACCGGAGCTGGTTATAAATTGAATATTTATTGGTTTATAAATCTGTGTACGAAAAATTATTAAAGTATTGTAATTTTTAGCCAGGTCCCACTGCTATTTAAAAAAAAGTATAATATGCTTAGGTAGTTTTTGTGCGGCTCTTTCCGTAATTCAATATTCACAATAAAGAAATAAAAATATCAAAATATTTTTTATTGCTGTTTAGTTGAATATCAAACCAACACAAAACTCACCACGTGGAAGCGGCCGCACCACGAGTTCCACCCACTCTCCCTCTTCGAGTAGTGTAATTGATATTGATTCCTTGCATCCTAACACTATCCCATATTGTGAAATTTGAGTGTTTCCTTGCTTGTCTCTTACGTAGTGATCTCGGGTATGTTCACCGCTTGAAGAGAACTCCCAAATAATATAAAAATTATAACTGACAAAGTTATACAGAATGATGCTTATTTGGCACATCCTGAGAATCTTCCTATTACGTTGTTGACACAGATTCATAGGAAGCAATATAAATATTTTTGCGATGCTGAAGACTATATTGCCCTTATTGATTGGTTCAGCTGTGTTGTAACTGTAACGCTAACAATGAATATGTCTAAAGAACAGCTGTTAGATATTGTGACAAGAAATCAGATATCCAAATTTGATCAATTTGATTTTTCATGTCAGTCGAAAGGTGCGTCAAGATAATTACGGATGCATAGTCAAGAGCCTGCGTGAACTGTTTTCCGTAAACGCTTCCCTCCATTTGCCAAAGATGGCTGTGATTTTATGGCAAACCACATTCGCGAATATACTGTTACTACATATTGAATAAGCGTTTGAAAATTTTCATATGGATCAAATCTGCAGCTTTGCGGTACGTGTATGCCAAGGACAATCTCATTTGAGGTAGTTAATGAACTAGCACTATCATTGCCACTCTCATTAGATGTGACAGTTACAAGTCCACTAGTCCGGCTATAGATTCTATAAAACCTACGTTTTTATTACCAACAAAGCTTCTTTGGGATTCCATAACTTGTCTGTCCATTCTCTATTTTAGTTTAGCTGTGACTTCTCTATCTATGTTACCAATCGTCATTTTTCTTTGATCTTCTATGAAACTCCATTCTATACCCGACATCATTTTCCTTTTCTGGAAGTAAAATAATTTGTTCAAATATTTGCACGAACAAATATTGAACAATTGTGTAGCATCAGTTTTAAACTTTTCCTATTTTGCGATTAGGAAGACGGTCTCCCTACCCTTTATAGACTTACTCGCCGTGTGATATCTACTTCGGTATTGCAAAAACATGTCTATTATTCTTCTGTGAGATAGAATAGGAAGAGGGGTCGTTTTTTAGACATTGTCTATTTTTTAGCAAAAATATTAGCAACTGTTCTTGCCTCTGGCTGCTTGCTTCCTTCACCTTTCTGTTCTACACGAACACTGAAAACATCGTATTACTTCCTTGTAAGTAGACAACATATTAGGTTTTCGAAAAAATTTCGTTCTCAGTTCCGAACAAATAGGTATATACTAACATTTGTACGGGTCTGTTTTGACATTGTTAATTAAATAACAATTCCAAAGACCAAAGTATTAAATAGAACTTGTATCTATACGTTTAAAATTTTTAGTAGTAGCACGTGATGTACAATTCTATTTAGTTAACAGGCGTCTGTTAAACATCCAGATATATTAACTAGAGTATTTTTCCAAATTGCTTCATTGTCTTTGCCAATATAAAACTGGTAATCTATCGCATCTCTTCGAACATTTTCCACATTTACGAAATCTTCGTGAATAGATTGTTGTGATTCGCTGTTATAGTTATTTTCAGGTTCTCCTTCATTTTCTCTCTTCAATATCTGACAAATTATTACAAATATCATGTAATTCTTCCTGTGTCAGGTATTCTCTTAGCTATTTTCTATTTCTAACATTATTAAAAGTTTCTAACTCGTTTTACATCAAATTATAAAATTCCTGCAACACGTCAACAAAATATTCTAAATAAAAATATGGTTGTTACTAATTTGATTTACATGACCAGGCGCTTTGTCGAACGGAATTCTGCGACTTACGACCTTCCACTTCGACATCTCAATCATAGCTTACAGAACACTTCAAGAGCCACGACATTTGTATCATTTGTCACCTACAGTAGTCAGTGGAACATATTTAAATATAGACTTACAGGCAAATAATAATGTTTATAAAAAATAAATAATTAAAAATGCAACAAAAAACCACTGAGTACCCGCCAAAAGGATACTGTAGTAATTTACTTCAATATATTTTTTTTTGTTATTTTCTCCTTCAAGGTTGGCTGCTGGTTATAGATTTAGAAGATGAAAATCAGTGAAAATAAATTATAAACTAGAGTCGACGTTCTTTCAGCCATTAAAGTAAGATAAATCTGTTCTATTTCATAACCTAACAATTAATTTAAGTTCGACCATTATTTTATATTAAATCGTGAAGGAACCTTAATAAGACAATATTGATTTAAGCTAATTTTGATCATCCTAAGTGATAATGAATAAGCGCAATATAATTATGGGTGCGTAAGTTACATTACGGACATGTGTGTTCAAGTATTTACGTAATTAAGCATAAAATAAGCTAGAGAAGTACTTAGAAATAAATGGCGCTATGTTAACCTAGCTAATCGAGTCGCTAATTGCTGTTCAATTAATCGGTTTGATTTAACTCCTGAAAAATACGGAAACATTTCAGTTGGTTTCAACCTGTAGGAAATTTTAATTGCGAGGTCACTGACCATTGATGGGTAATTAGCGCAAAACAACACCGATAAGTAGTTGCAATTTATTTTCAATACCGTCAAATCTAAATTCGATTCGCGTTTATCATCCAGTCACTAACTAATTACCGATGGTGACAAGGATGTTATGACAGATCCCTCTTTTTCATCATATATTGATAAATATACCCACATGGCAAACAAAGGCAACCCACCCTAATTTGAGTATCAAAATAAAGCCATAAATAAACCAAAAACCTGTAAAACACAGTCAACGGTTTCTGAATTAACAGCGTAGAGACACTTTGACGGTAACAGAATAAATGGGTGTACGTGTTTTTCAAAGAAGAATCGTGTATTTCGGAGTGAAGTTGTTGGTGGTGACATTTTGTTTGACACCCTCGGGAGCGCGACTTGCACTATTAAACTACGGTTAGGAACCCTAGGGCACAAATGGCTTTCTTTAGACTGGCGCCGTCTTTAAGAGCGACAAATAATTGTTTTTCCAAGCAAAGTCCGTTAGAACTTTGAACTTTTGCAAGAAAATAAAAATTGTAAGTATAAATTGTCTTCGTAAAAACATGAGTTTTTATTCAATTAAAATCTAAAATGGAGCATGAAATGTGAATCCCAGCAGCAAATGGAATATAAAATCTTGAAAGTTAAGCTGGCGGTAGAATTTATTTCGAAATTAGGAATGGAAATGCAGGCAAGCTGACCAATAGACAGAACGAGAATTTTGGAGTACTTGTCCGCCGCCTGCTTTGAGTCAAAAGTAAAGATACAAAGAACGCAGTTGCAGAGAGAAAATTCATTTATACATGACCTGCAGTGTATCTGTTTTGGACTACGTTTCTTTTGAACTTAAGATCTGCCAATTTCAGACTCTGAAATATAGCCCATTGAAATTGAAATACTGTTCATTGGAAACAAAATTCTAAGGATAAGTCGTTTATTCGGAAATGATAAATACTACAGAAGCTGCACTAAAAAACGCGCAACTGAAAGAAACAAAGCATATAATCAAGTCCCCTTATCAGCAGGTTCCTTAAATTATTTCTTAACTGCGGCTTCTAAGGCTACATATTATGAAAAAGTTTTATCGCCTGCAGTCCTACCTTCTACTTAAGATAATATAAATATAGAAACCTTTTCAGACGCAGCTGACTAATTACAAATTTTCCAATTTCAAAAGCTTCATTTATGAACTTTATACTGCCAAGTTTAACTCGTGAAAAGGCACTCTCTGTAAATTTCCTCCGCTTCCCTTAACTAACACTTCTACAACAATAGGTTTATTTATTTATTCATTTATTCCTACCATTTGCAAAATTACTTCGAAATAGCTTAATTATTTCTTTTGCCACTTTAAAGAGAGGGGAAATTAATGGGCTTGAATTTAATTGTGTATCTTCTGAGCGTTTTCTTAATCTTCCGAAATTTAAGAATGCTATTAATGAATTGATTCATTAGCATAATTCTATTTAAATATTTTTGTTTGTCGTATCGCAACGGCTCATTCTGTAACAAATTCTGTCTAGTTTCAACGTGGAGACAAATTTGCGGTAGTTTTAGGAAATTGCTCTAAAAGGATCAACTACGTTTGTTATACAGTTACAAAAAAAAATAAAGAACTTCGTCTTATGATACTATTTGTAATAAAACAATAATGGTATACTCGTGTCCGATTTGCAAGGGCTCAAGGGCAGTCCTGACTGCGCTGAAATTTATGCACCCACAGCTGAAAAATAACGATAGGTATTCGCATCTTATATAGGTAGATCCTGACCAATTGGTTGGCCACCACCTTAACTTGATATAACTCCTTTAGGTTTGTATTTATAGGGTTGTACGAAGGAGGCGGTGTATTTATTCTGTTACAATTCAAGTTATGATCGTCTAATAAATCGTAATAAGCTTGTCAAAGCCCCGAACAACTGCATAATCTACGTATTTTTATTATGCGTAAATGTGAAATTGTATAAAAATCGAAAAATCGAAGGCAATCACTTTAGATAATTTTAATTTATTATTCAAGGCGTCTGCGTGGCTCTGTAGATATAATCAACCTCGCAACCGGTCGACCCGAGTTCGACTCCCATCGTATAACTCTGCGTGCGCTGATCCAAAAGTTAGCTGGGTGAGACAGGAATCATGGGGCTGCTTTAGCAACGACAATACTCTTAAAAAATTTTTTATTATTGTTGTTTCCTAATGGTCTTCTTCTTCTTAGAGTGCTTTCTCTCTCATGAGACGTAGCGATCTTATCTCCTATGCCTGTGTTACGCGGGTCGAGTGCCACGGACATAGAGGACTTACAGCTTAACGTGGGCTCCGAACCACAGAAAGTGTAAACACTTCTACTCCAGAGAAGATTTATTAGGCAGAATACCTCGCTGGTTTGCCATTGCCTTGCGAGAGAGAACGGCCGTTAAAAATCCGATGTTCTGGTAGTGAGAATTGAACCCAGGACCTTCAGCGTAGAAGTCTAACGCGCTAACCTCTAGCCCACGGCCGCCTCCTAATATTAAGTAGATGTAAACTGTTAATGAATGTAAATAAACCTATTTCTTCCTAACTTGGCAACAGTTGAAGGTCGGGCACAGGTATATAATTATTTTTTGCTGCTAATTAAATGACTAAGCGCCCCTTAAATAACTATGACCACAAGTTTTACTAGACCTTATTGTTATATATATATATATATATATATATATATATATTGCTCTGTATTACAAGGGATAAAATTTATCACATTAAATAAATAAACAGAAAAGTGAACTGGATTCAATACAATAATAAATTGTTTACACAGCATATCCTTACATGGACTCATTAACGAAATGAATAGAATGCTCAGGATAATTAAAACTTCTATCAATTTCAGGGTAATAAATGGGACTTACTGCAAATATTCAAACCATCAACAACAAATAAGGGACATAAACAAATGAAAGGCATTAGTAAATCGTTGCAAAGTACACACATAGATACTATTTTCAACAATCTTTTATCAATACAATTATAGGCACATTTATCTTTGTTACATAAAATCACATCAAGAAAGAAACACATTAAAATATACTTTTAATCTAGTTTATAAATCCACTTCTATTATTACTGGTATAATCGGCCTTGGAATAGTTCATTGCATTTATCCAAATCAAATGCAGTACAGTCGCGTTTTCCTCAGCATGTCTTGGAATCGTCTCCAAATTTGAACAATTTTCTTGAAAAGTATTAAGAACATACTGAAAACTACTTGAAACATCACAAACAAAGGTTTATTGTTAAAAAAATCAAAGTTAATCAAATTTTTAACAATTACAGAGAGGCACAGGAAACGTGTTTCCTCCCCAAATACAAAAATGGAACTAACTAAAATTTTCTTGTCAGAAACGTCTAACAACTTCAACAAAAAAAGCTCGTTTCTAAGCAACAGCCAAAAACAAAGACAGAATCGAAAACTTCTAGAGCATTTCAACCAATAGAAATTAAGTACAAAAATGGCCTAAATTACATGAAAATCCTATAAAGTAATTTGACTTTTTCATAAATAAATTTACATGAAAACAAACATCAAAATACACATTTTAACACCAAACAAGGCATAAATCTGTCAAAGTCACCAAATCACGTGAATATTACAATATTCATTACACAATAAATAATTAAATTATGCAACAATGTTTATAAAAAACACAAACTTTCTTCCAAAGTTTAATTAACTCCAATAAAACTTTTTTAATACAACAGAAGAGTTTAAGAAATTTGACATTTTAATTGTATGCAGATGTCAAAACAACCTTTATGTAATTGAATTATTAAATCAGATATTATTGTCAATGGAAATACGACATAAAGTTTTTTTAACTTCTTATATAACTCCAATCAAATATATTTGTCAGCAAAGAATATTTATAATTTAATAAATTGTACAAATTAGTCTGTAGCTGTCAAATGTTATAAATTTTTTCTAATATTATTAAAATTACAGCTCAAGAATGCATAAAACTGTTGAAACGTCTATTCTATACTTTTCTCAAGATGACTCCATTCCAAAACAACCCATATTTATGTCAAGAACTTGAATATTGCAGTCTATGATGGCAAAACAACATCGGAAACCAACAAAAATAAATCAAATGTGAAATTTATGCGTGTAAACTATTTAATTCCTTCAGCAAAGCTTTACATAGCTTAACATATTTAATAATAAGTTAATGTAACTCAATTTGGCCATTTGTAACACACACACACACACACATATATATATATGTGCATATAGTACTTATACACCTCCGAACGTTACACACAGCGTACGTGTGTGACTCCGATCTGACGTCTTCGACTCCGTTTTCAGAGTCGAACACGTTTAGCATGTTTTTTGGGATAAGGGTAGCGCCACCATCAATTCCCTACTAATATTAGTCGGAGGCGAACACGACCGCTACACATATACTTATATACATTTTAGTTTTAACGACTGCCACTAGAGGCGCTGCGGTATATACACTTATACACGTTGCTATACTATGCGGTTGATTTTGACTCAGCACGAATAAAATCATATAGAGGGTCTGTTGGCCTCCATAATCTCGGCAACGCTGTTGATTGATATTTGAACACTATTTTATGCAAGACCACGTACTCGCTGTTGCTACTGCTAGTGCCAACTACGCAGTGAAGGTAAATAAAATATTTAATCAAATTCTGAGAATAATATCCAATTACTTAAAATAATTTTTGGGATTTTATTCAACTATCTATACCACACGCACTGATCTACTTTTCACGAAGTATGGAACTAATTCGATGAAATTGAAATGGTTGAATATTTTTAAATATTCTCGGACCTATCAATTATATTTTTTAATCGCGCATCTTTTCTGATATAATTTTCATTTTTCTTTGCCTAGTTGTTTGTTTTCGTACAATGACGTCATCGATGTGATCTTTTCCATTAGATTTTTTCTTGCGGAGCTATCTTAAATTTAATTATTATTTACTTTCGCCTCAACACTGCGCATGCGGTACAAACGAGGATCGTGATAATAATAATAAAAAATACTGTTTTTATTAGTTATTTAATGTTACTTTATCAAATCGAGACCGTTTCCAAGCAATTAAACTATCGATATTTGCGCGTTTTCATTTCTTAATTTGGTTATCTCGAAAATTGGCCGTAATCGGAATTGCACCCTCTATTTAAATTCAATGACATAATATGTGGGTGCCATTTAAAAGAATTATCGATGACGTCATAGCGCGAAAACACTATCGAAAAGTTGCAATTATCAGAAAAGATGCACTTCTAGAAAAGGAAGGTTCAAGGGTTTTTTAAAATTCGACCATTTTAATTTTATCGAATGTCAATAATCAGCAGTAGAATTTCTGATAAACTGCTATTGTACGAATGCACGAAAAAGAACATCCTATCAAAAATGGTCCTGTAACCAAATTGGCTACACACGTGAAAACGCAAAATGTTATTAAATATATACAGATGTTGGAACATTGTTTCTTATGTTTTTGCTTATATTATCTTGCATTTATCTGAAGCTCAAAGACTTTATTATTTAGTATTTTGCCCTGTAATGAAAAACAAACATAATTATCTTGACTTTCTAATATTTTTGCCTTAAACTTTGCTGCTAACTAGAAAATATAGAATGTTTTCTAGCAAAACATCTGTAGATTTATACAAGTATTTACATATTCAGGGTGTCACAAAATATCTATTCCTATTTATCAGAACTGATAGAGGGCACTTAAATAAACATTTTTTATTAATAAACTGGTGTCCAGAAATTCTTCAGTATCGAGATAAAATGAAATAAAGTTGAATCATAGCAACCTTTGAAAAACAACTATTTTCGTAGTTATCATTTTACGTGTGTTGCAAATTATTCCTTATTAGATAAGTGTGTTTAATTGTCATTTTATGTATCACAAATTAGTCTTTATTAGATAAATTAGTGTTTGATTGAAAATGCATCATTTTACAAATATTGAATTAGCAGACATGCATATTGCCTACGGAGCAGCTTACGGTAATGCTTGAATGCTAACAAAGTAAAGCGAATTTATGCGGAGCAGAATCCTCAGCGTCACATTCTCTATCATACATCATTTTCAAGATTGGATCAGCGTATTCGAGATACTGGTGAAGTCCAAGTAAAGAAAAAAGATTCGGGAGCCAATCGTACTGTCCGAAATGTTGACTTGGAGGACCAAGTTTTAAAACAATTTGAAAATAACCCGAAAACAAGCACTCGTGCCAGTGCCCAAGCGATGCATACAAGCCACACATCTGTATGGAGAGTATTAAAGGAGTACCAGAAGCATCCGTTTCACATACAAAAAGTGCAATCGTTAATTCCAGCTGATTATCCCAACAGTGTTCAAATTGCCGAATGGTACTTGAATAAAATTAACGACGAACCAAGATTTCCTAGGAGTGTGTATTATGGACAGACGGGGCATGTAAGTTTTACAAGAGATAGCTATTTTAATACAGACAATAGTCACATTTGGAGCGAAGAAAATCCTCACGCCGTTCACAGGTTACATCATCAATGGAAGATTTCTGTTAATATTTGGGCTGGGATTGTTGACAATTATGTAGAGGGACCATATTTACTGCCTGCACGGTTAGATGGTCATGTGTAAAAGATTGTTCTGGAACATACTCTACCAGAATTGCTTGAAAATGTCCCACTTAATATTAAAAGAAATATTGTTTTCCAGCGTGATGGTGCACCAGGACACTTTGATTAAATTGCTGAAATTTTCTAAATGCACAATTTCCAAATGGATGGATCGGAAGAGGGAGGCCGATGTTTTGGCCTGTACGTTCACCAGATATGACTCCAGTTGATTTTTGTATTTGGGGTCATACTAAATCACTGGTTTATGAGACACCTGTTAATACAGAAGAAGAGTTAGTGGCTCGAATTATTCTGGCGTTTGATGATATTCGTGCACGTCCGCAGTTATTTCGAAGAATTCGGAAGTCGATTACACATCGTTATAACTATGTGTATCGAAAATGGTGGTCGTAATATCGAACAATTTTTACTATAAAGTTTGAGGCAGTATTATTTCTAATAAAATGTTCCTTCACTTAACTGCTTCAATTTAGAAAGTAACTACTCCTTCCTGTTGTAATTGCAAGATTGTTTTTAAAGATTTCTAGTTTATCTTGACACCGAGGAATTTCCAGACACTAGTGTATTAATAAAAAATGTTTATTTAAGTGCCCTCTATCAGTTCTGATAAATAGGAATAGATATTCTGTGACACCCTGTATAAGTATACCACTCCACGTACACCAAGTACACCACGTACTCACTGAAATTTTTTAGGTTTTCATTCACGGTGCGCCCTTAAAAATGGTATTTTTTGCATGTTGTCGACTTTTTTAACCATAAAATTTAAAATTACCACTTTTGTTAACTGTTTATTATAAACAAAATACATACTCATCTTCATGGAGTTCATTGTCAAGAACGTCTATACTTTATTTGCGTTTTGGCATAAAACATAACCAACAACAAAATTGTGAATTGTCAGTTTGACAGTTATAAATTCTGCTTTATGGTCAAATTTCGAGTTACAAGATATCAATATGCAAAAAAAATGCCTGTACAACACGTATGAAAGCATCTTTTTTTCACTTGTATCAAACTCATGAACGGGGTCGGGATATGTAATTACATATAAATCCGGACAAAACGACAATTACAATTAAAAAATAGTTAGTTATGCCCCGATTGCCCAGCAATACCTTTTGTGATTAAAAGAAGATGAATACAACTTTAAAGATGCAGATGGTATTTTGCTTACAAATTTTCTTATGTAATGTATTAGAAATGTTACCCTAATGTAAATACAAAATAAGTTCTTTCACATTTCGCAATAAAAAATAATTTATATTATTTATAAACGGCGAAAGTCTCCAAACTGCTTACCCTTTTTGATAAAGGACAAGGTTTAGAATATAAAGGAAAATCATTAAATGAAAT
Organism: Limonius californicus; assembly: GCA_014611495.1. Lineage (NCBI taxonomy): Eukaryota > Metazoa > Arthropoda > Insecta > Coleoptera > Elateridae > Limonius > Limonius californicus. The sequence goes on along the minus strand of JABXWE010042654.1, from coordinate 3,204 downwards.
CGACTTAGGAACTTTAAGCGAAGTAGAAAGCGACAAGAATGAAGAATTTAACAAAACAGAAGCAGAACAAATAATCGCCTCAATCCAAGAACAATTATTACCCAAAGGGTTGTGTGCTGGACAAAAAATCAAAAACAAATCGTCAAAAAGCATTTTCGCAAGTGTATACAACAAAAGATACCCCCTAAAAAAGATGAGTGTTTAAATCGGATTGAACAAAATACAGATATATTTCATAATTTAGATTGGGTAAGGGTAAAAACGTTTGTTTATAATTTTTACAGAAATAATAATTAATATTTACAGTTACAGTTGCTTTAGAAATTGGTACTTGTTTACTCTTTCACAATCGAATGTTTTTTTACTAACTATAACTAATAAAAACTTTTGAACGAGATTGTTATTTTTTTCTATAGCTAATGTTAAAATGTTGTTATAGCAACTCTTTTGAGTAGATAAAGTATCACTTTAACCGCAAGGGTAGATAAAGTAACACTTTAACAGCAAGGGTAGATAAAATGTTTTAACTTTTTTTATTCAATTAAATTTACAAATTCAAACACATTAATTCGAAGGATTAACAACAAGTGTAATTTTACAATTAACATTATTAGTTTTCTTCTTCTTGTGTTAATTCTTTTCCGTACATTTCGTATTCACTTCGTACACAGCAACACAGTTGCGATTTTTGTGCCAAAAATTACAATTTTCTTTGAAATTTTATTTTTCACCTGAATTTGAAGTCTCTATCTTCTCGAGCGTAATTAGCGTCTCGACTGACGTCTCGACGCTAAAAAAACACTCTCAAAGATAAAGTACAATTTTATCGTCTTGTACAATAAATAACTATTTATTTTATTTAGCAGCTCTGATTAAAACCCGTATGTCATTAATACAAATTTGATAGTACATTTGTTATTTAAAAATACTATTGAAGACCAATAAATACAAAGAAATCTTACTAAAAAAATAAAAATACATACCCAATCTGGGTTAAAAGAAACTAAGAAGAGGAAAACACAATAATTGTAATTCAAAGGTAACAAGCTTTCATAAAAATATATCGTACCTTCATAACAATCAATAAGTAGTATGTACATACTAAACCTCTAAACCTTTACATATCACATTTAAGAGTTTTTTTTTTGTTAATTTCCATTTAGAAAATTTTTTAGTTCTTGTTGCACTTTAGTTCATCATTTTCAGACGTCTGTTCTCGCATAAATAGATATATGTACCATCGGGAGCAGAAAAAACTGGTACACATTTCGAAACGCCCGTTTTTAGTTGTGTGATTACAGGTTTGCCAGTAATTATTTTTTACATGAGTACAATTTTTCTGACAGTGTCAATTAAATATTGAAATGGCATAGTTAGACAATCATCAGAAAGCTATAATAAGCAATAGACTGCAAGTAACATTGCAGATGAAATTGGCAAAAGCAAAACAACAGTTACGCTCGCGAAGAAAAAGATTGATCAGTTTGGTATGATACGCCGAAATGAAGGTTCCGGACTCCTAGACTATCAAATATGGAGGCCAATAATCGTCTGGTCAATCTTAGAGAAAATTATTTCGACATAGCTGTTCAAGCTGTTACTGCTACAAATTTCCCTGCACCCCGTTGGACATCATATCGCGGAATTAAAAAAGCGAACTACGTAACCGTTCAGCTGCTCAAAAAGTTTTTCTTACTGAAGCACACAAATATCAACGGTTAGAATTTGCTCGTGAATACGTTCATCAAAACGATTTGGGGAATAACGTAGCTTATTCAGCTATTATTTTGTAATTTATTTACGTAATTTTAAGAACTTGTACTGTTTAAAATCTATGGTAGTTTATGATATTGTCGAACGTTGTTGGGAATTAAGCTTGCGGTCTTGATAGATTTTGAAGCAGTTCTCATCAAATTTCCCAAAACTAACTATTAAATTATTTGGGACTTTAAAGTTTAATTTGGGAATGTATTTTTGAAGATGTCAAAAATTTGTTTTGGTCACGTAGTTTCTTCCTATAAATACGGATATACGGTTGAAAGCGCGACAATTAATTTATACTCGTTTGCCGAACCACATCATTTTCAAAAGTATTCCTGCATTTTGAAAATAGTCACCACTGTTGCTCTGCGAGATTTTTCCCTGCAAATTAATTCTTTTCCTTTCCCCGCCTTCCGTAGAGCGCTCTAGCTTGACCGGCATCCCTGTAGGATTTTCGCTCCAAGGTACGTTCCTTTTTGTTTTTGCTACATCGCCTTGTTATGTGCTAAGAGATAATCGGGAAGGTGGGGGGGGCACTTCCCCTTACTAAACAAACTAACTTACAGAATACATTACCCTGACTAGGTTTCTGCAGATATCCTAGTCTGTAATACCGAGGATACAGAATTACAAGTCGGCTTGCAGTCGCAGTATTGGCCTCTAGGTGTTTTTATACAATAAATGCTTTATGAAACTTCTACAGCGCCTTATTTATCAAGTACAGCTACTTCACACTACCAGATCAAACTGACGCATATATTCGTCATAAAACTTACCATATCACTTCTTAGAAGCGTCTTATAAATTTGACAACGCTGTTGGAGGCAGAGTCGTACGTTAGATTTCGCAAAATTACATACACGGAGGTGGAAACGTACGGTCAATTTACGGAGGCCGACACGAACGCGCAATATAAAAAATTATGTATATCTATTAATTAAAAAAAGATTACCCCTCTAACGAAATCTGGTTTTATTAATACAAAATAAGTGAGTAACTCGAAAAACACTAATCTACGATTATTAGTAAGGGTGGAGTTGTGGGCGTCTGTTTAATGTGCAGAGGCGAACACGATACAAAAGCACATATATATATATATTGATACCTGTTAAGTTGTCACTTCCGACTAATAGAGGAGGCGACCTGACGTCCGGGTTTTCCACTTACCCTATCTGCACAAAATTTACTATTTATTACTGAGGGGAACTTCTAAAATATGTCCAGCAAAAGAGGGGAAGACATTTACAAAGTTTTTTTTCATATATATATTGTATATATACAAGATACAAAGTCACTTCCATACATATGCCCTTGGCGGCGTGCATATATAGAAACAATTATAACATAATTACTTCCAGCAGGGTTGCCATATATCTCGGAAGTCACTACGCCTATTTCTTATTGCAGTTCCTATGGAGTTTGTTAAAAATACAGCTTCTCATA
>JABXWE010042653.1:0-17212 GCA_014611495.1 Limonius californicus | reverse complement strand
TTTAAAAAACCCCGAGATGTCAGTTTTAGATTATGAAATGACATCGTGCAACATAAAAATGTGATAGTTGCAACTCCCAAATTTTTATATTGGAAGTAGGGGCTTGTGATACCTCATTTGAAAGGTCTTTTCATTCTATTTTCAAAAATGCTATGGTTATAAAATTTATTGCAAAAATTAACAGTAAAAATAATAAATGTATGTGATTGACGAAATTCGCTACAACACACTAAAAACTTAATAACTAATAGCGTTTCATTTTTGATAATAAGAAGGCAAGCAAAAATAATTTCGGTGTCTTTTTTCGACAGTATCACCTAAAAAGAAGACGTAAAAACTTTTCAACATTCTTCATAGTTGTGTTAGTTTTGTTGAAAACGCCGTAGCAACTTGCTGTGTGATTGTAACCGCATGATTGTAGTTGTCTGTGTTGTGCGTGTTGTTTGAGTTTTGCTAACTGCAATTCAGAAACATGGTTTATGTAACAGAAATACATAAAGTAACAATTCTACAGATGATTGGTTATGGAGATAGAACACGATCACAGGTCGAAGTTGCTCGCCTATTTCATGATACATTTCCCGATTTGCCGCCTATATCCCAAGGGACAATTAGTAAAATTGAAAAGCAGTTTCGAGAACTTGGACATGTACGGCAGATAAAAAAAAACCTTCCAATGCACCGAGTAATGATACCAAGTTAGATGTAATGCTTGAGTTTGAGGAAAACCCACATACTGCGAGTCGACAAGCAGCTGCAGCATTGGATGTTAGCCATTCCTCGATTCTTCGCGTATGAAAAGAAAATAAAATGCATCCCTATACGCTGATACCAACTCAGGAGCTCATGGAAAACGATGCTGATAGAAGAACGTATTTTTGTGAACAAATGATGGAAAGGTTAGATAACAATGTTATCCAACTAGAAAATGTTTTACACTTCACGGCCATGTTAATTGCCAAAACTGTCACTACTAGTCTAAAGAAAATCCTCACTGGATGAGAGAGTTACATATGCAAAAACCGGAAAACGTTAATGTTTGGGCAGAGATAATTGGAAACCATGTCATTGGTCTCTTTTTCATTGATGGAAATTTGAATGGTGGTAATTATTTAGCACTACTCCAAAATAATGTCGTGTCAACTTTGGCTAACTTATATCTTGCTCAGGCAAACCCACAAGTTTCAGCGAAAGTAATATGGTTCCAGCAGGACAGAGCACCACCCCATTACGAACTCAATGTCTGGCAGTACCTCGACTTGATATTTCCAAATCGGTGGATAGAGAGGCAAGGATCGATAGAATGGCCAGCACGATCACCTGATCTTACACTATTAGACTTCTTCTTATGGAGATATGTGATAAGTACGGTATACAAAACTAAACCACGCGATCTAGCCGACTTATGAAGAATAACGCTTGCGATTAGGTCGGTCATGCCTCGGATGTTGATTAACGTTAGAAGACATTTTTATTTACGATTAGGATGCTGCCAAGACATTCGAAGCATGCATTTTGAACAACTCCTACACTAATAATTGATGTGTTCTTTATTTTAATACATTATCAAGAACGAAACGCTATTAATTATTAAGTTTTTAGTGTGTTGTAGCAAATTTCGTGAATCACATAAATTTATTATTTTTACTGTTAATTTTTGCAATAAATTTTATAACCATAGCATTTTTGAAAAGAGAATGAAAAGACCTTTCAAATGAGGTATCACAAGCCCCTACTTCCAATATAAAAATTTGGTCACTCAGAGGGGGCTGAATTTAGGGATGACATTTTTACGTTTCACGATGTCACTTCATAACCCAAAACTGATGTGTCTCGGTGTTTTTTAAAAATATGCACAATAATTGAGATACCGAATTTATTTCATTTAGCTGTTCCACACTATATATTTTATGGCTAAGGTTAGGCTCTAATTAAAGATCTGTAAATAATAATTAAAAATTAGCTGAAATAATTACTTTAATAGTTCCCCAACACTGGTGAAGAGTCATCTAAAAGAAATTCATAAATGAAAACATGTATGTATTATGAAAAGAAAGTAAGTAATTAAACCATTTATTTTACGAACCGTATTTTCATAATAATTAATATCTCGAACACAGAATATAACCATGATTTTAATGTGAGTAATTTGCAGATGCCAATAAACGACAAACACAAAAGAGCGATTAAGTCTTCAATTTCGCGCACTTCACCTCATTCAATGTAGAGTCAACAGTCAAATTTAAAGATTACACTGAGATTTAACAGAAGCAGAAGTCCATAGTTTGAACACTAGTGCAAGTTTGTTGACTCACCCACTTTTGACCGAATATATAACAGTAATACAATCCAGGCTGCCTATAGCTTACTAACTACTAAAGTAGCTAACTTACTTAAAAAGAGATCATGCAACTGTTTACACAAATGTCTGTCTCTTTTACTTTTTACACTGTAATGTTCAAAACACTATACAGCTGCAAGAACTCGTACACATAATGCAGCCTACACATAGGCTTACATATTAAATAGACATCCACCAAAGTGCCAATAAATAATTATTCAGCACACGAATGCCAACTTATTAAAACCCATACCGAACAAACCACTAGCACATATTAAATGCTATTTTTTTTCTATCATTACTAATTCCTTCCTATCTTCCAAGACATTCCGTAGAAAAATTATGCGTGCATTCTACGGGTTTTTTTGTGAGATTTTAACATTCTGCCACAAAAGTAATCTTAAGCTTAATCGGCTATATTTAATGTAGATGTGACAGACATGAGAAATCTCACATCGCTTCAATTTACGTAAAATGTTCTTACAGATTTCGCATTTCTTTGTCAACCCATCGATAATGAGGCAACAGCCTAAATTAAATCAAGGCAATATGAGCAAACCAGTTGACTTAGCAATAAATCGAAAGGTCGCTATATTCTCGTTTATAAGGTTCTTAATCAAATTTTTGTGATAATTAAAGTTAGTTACTATTTATCTTAAATTCGCTAGTGTAATTATTATGGAATACACATGCACATTACCTTTTACCTTTATAAGGAAAACATTGTTTCATACACACTTAGTAGGGATACACGACTGTCAGTAGTGTTTATAATACTACACAAGATTTGACACAATTTGTAAGCATTTACTGAATACACATTTGCATGTAAATTATGAAATGACAAGTACAACAAAACCATTTTGGTAAATTAAGATTACCACACAACCAAAGATTTGTGCGCAGCAGAAATAAATAATACGTAACTAATACAGAAGTACAAACTAAAAACATTTTAGTACTTAACATACAAGGAAAGTCTGTACTGCACCATTAACAGAAAATTAATCCTTAATAACACTGGTTTCATCCTTTGTGGTGTCTTTTGATATTTCTGCCGTTTGATTTACTGCAGCAGTGGAGCTGTTGCTGATAACAGCCTTACTTACAATACTGGAGGTGTTACTAACAATTGCAGAATTTGAGGAATTTGGAGTTGCACTGTCGCCCAGTTTTACATCTTCTACTTTATCATTTTGAGTTGTTGAGAGGTTGCTACCTTTAATAAAAATAAAATGTCAATAAAAGTTAGAAATAGATACATCATATTTCTGACAAAATATAAGTACCACACAATTTATTTAGCTTCACCACTTTTGCCAATTTAAATCAAATAATTACAGTCTGGACTTAACAAGTATGGGGAGTTTCCTGTAATTGTGCACAAATTAATAGCATAAACGATACAGCCCGAATAGGATGTATTAGAACCTTGTAAAATGTATGAATAATCAGAAACTGAACCATTAATAAATGAAATAATTGAATCGTTCATTTAAAAAACCACATAAGTCAAAATAGTTAATTTTCCAGTAGAGCAAAAAACAACGCAAGTCGCTGACTTGTGTGGTTTTTGCAGTGAAAAATGCATTTGAGACGGAAGTAGACAATTCATGTGTTATGGGACTTGTGCAGTTTTTACACAAAAGATGTAAATAACCCCGTAGATGCGGTTTACAGTAAGAACTCAAATTTGCAAAAAATTGACTTAGGTGGTTTTTGAAATGAACGATTCAATTAAACTGTTGAATTTGCCATTATCAGAAGTTTTGGAATAGAGATCAAAATTATTTCTATACCTACAATTATAGCTGTTGGCTTTGTATTGCTTTAAACAATGTTGTATTAGCCTGTTAAAATATCTATCAAGCAAAGAAGTGAAATAAAAATGGCTAAAATCAATAATTTTATACAGGGTGTTAATGAATTGCAGGAACAAACTTCTAGCGCTTAAAGTATACACGAAAACAAACATTTTTTGTTAATAAACGTATGGTCAAAAGTGTTTCCTTTCAGGGATAGAGCTTCTCAAAGATTCTTTAAGAAACGCCTAAATGTAGACTACTCAATTTAGTACGTACTATGTGTTTCCACAACTACGGAAATTGATTGATTTGAAAGAGCGAGATCTAGGACGCGGTTTTCCAAGCATCTCTAAGCACTGCAGCCATCAAATACAGGATAAATTTGAAAAGTGAGAAAGAGGGCTTTATTTATCCTGTACTCATTTCAGTCGTTATGGAAAAAAATAGTAGGTAGTAAATTGAGTTGCCTACATTTAGGCGCTTCTTAAAGAATCTTTGGGAAGCTCTTAACAAAAGTTTGTTTTCGTGTATACTTTAAGCCCTAGAAGTTTGTCCATGCAATTCATTAACACCCTGTATATTAACTCTTTAACAAATAGAAATAAATTTTTATACACATCTAGAAAAGTACATCTAGAAAAATACATCTAAAAGTAATCAAACACCACATGATCAAATAAAAAAATATGTAAGGGTTGGGCATGGAAAATAAAATTACTGTTTCGCATGCTTTACTATTTATTTATTAACGTTATCACTATCAGTGTCAGTACAACTTATTGCATGACAAACTTAACCTAACAATTTTAAGTGATATTATTGTTTTGATTGTTTAAATTCTACAGAATGTGAAATACAGTAATTTTATTTTCCGCGGCCAACTTTTATGTATTTTAATTTGAACATGATATAGAGGGCGAGGCACATTTCAACATCAGCCAATTATTTTAAAATCTGCGCAAAACGTGCTAAATGTTATAAATACAAATTAAGTTATAGGAAATTACTTACGTTGTTGATAATTAATTATTCATTTTCTAGTTATTCATTTTTGTATATTCTTGACCCTTTTCAAACTTATTGACTAATTTGGAAACTTGCTTCATCTTGATATAATTGGCAAACTGTATATGATTGGAATACCTCCCCTCGATTATTCTGCTCCATACGTGTTTTCTTTTGTTTTGTAATAAAAGTATTGAACATTGTTTCTAGTATATGTACAATTGGATAGTCTACAACTTACAGCTGAAATTTTTAATAATTACACTTTTAAGTTAAGTGGTAACATATAAGTTAACAATTCTTTTTTCGTTCCTAATACGACATTATAGTTTAAAAGCTTTTGAGTATTGTAAATGCACTACTCTTGTCGTACCTTGAAAATGCTGAATGTAAAATAAGTGCGTCTGTATAGACCAGGCTTTTACATTGCACAACATACAACACCAAGTTTTTTTCTTTTTTTCCCCTTGCCCTTTCGATATATAAAACCTGTCAAACATAATGTGCTTTTCAAAGTAATTAGCACATCCAGCACTGACAATAGTTCTCAAAAATCCAAAATACCATAGACTTATTTATTAACCATCTTACAGGAAGGTTTTTATATTCTATAAAAGTTACACTGAAGATTGAATAACAAATCATAAACTGAAGTGGAAAAATAGAAAAAAATGATAAAACTGTTTGGAGAAAACCACTTAATACAGAGTGTCAATTAAGATACGACCTCCCCTCCCCCCTTCATTACTAAATGTCATGAGAAATTGTGTACTATTTTCTGGTTTCATAATAACTTTTTTATTTCTATTTTATAAGCAACAGCCTTTATGTAGTTTTTGTTTTGAATATCGTCGTTTTCCAAGCATCTCTATGCACGGCAGCCATTATTGACGTATTGTACAACCTAACTATGAACTTTGCCTATCTAGGGTAGTTCCAACCCCAGTAGGGGCTTTTTAAAGTGTCGCACATCACAGTGGTTTGGAACCTACAGGTTTTCTTGTTTTCTACAATTTACTTTTATTCCTATAACCTTAAACTTTTCCTGAAAACCAAGTGTATATGTATGTATGTATTTTGCATTTTGGAATGCTTTACGAATCTTTATCTAAGCATATGGACAACACATCACGAAAGATATTTTTATCTGAGAGAAGAGAAACACTTTTATATATAGCACGGTATTCCAGATGAAAAACAAAAAATATTTAACTTACCAAAAACCAGTAGTAGCAGAATTTTATCTCTATTCATAAAATGTAAAAATATACAGTCTTACCTTTACAATAAGAATGTTATGATCATTTCTTGCAAAACCAGAATTGATAGAAAACTGCTGATATCATATAATGGAAATTTATGTATATTTTATTACTAACACCAAAGTTCATTTGATTACCATAATAAATAAAGGAAAAAAGATGAAAGGTCGTGCTCTCACTGACACCCAGCATAATAATAAATAATGACAACAGCACTTCCTAGCTGAGTAGGGTTATTTATTGGCATCCATATTGAGTCCTAACCATTTTTCTGACAACTTATTTACTAAACATACCTTCCATGTAACAATCTTATTAAATTATTTGTTGATTGGTATTTGAGATTCACAAGTTGAATTAATTTTACTTTAATTTTTAAAGTCTTTAAATTAACAGGTTTCTTCCATATAATGGAATTTCTTCCATATAATGGAATATTGGTTGGTTTATTGTAGCTTTTTTATACTTTTAGTACAACAAAATATAGCTTTCTCACAAAATTTTAGATATTTCTAATGCTAAGGTATTTAGGAATAGAATTAATAAGTATGGCCTTGCAGTGCATAAAGTTCTTTTTCATTCAAATAAAATAGTATTTTGATAAATGTAACAATGCGAGAGAACATCAAGGGTTTATAAAAAAATACGGTTTTGAAATATCCATTATTAGAAGACAATTGAATTGCTTTTAGGCATCATTAATAGTTATCATATGGAGGCGAGTAAGCAGTAGTTCTTTCTACGTTTACATATGCAAAATATTGGACTGCTATCAAGCACATTCTTAAAGTTGTCCAATCAGTGTTCTGTTCTGGCGAGTCACACATTTTACAAAAACCTTAGCAAAAACAATATTTTTGTGGGAGTATGCCTTTTGAACAATGTTTTTTTAATGAATTTTCTGGAAGTTAAATAGAAGTGGTCTTGTCAAGATTTCATTTCTGACAGAATCAATCACGAAGTCTCTCGTTAAATATATTTTGTTGTGAATTATACTTTAGTAAATAAGTTTGTTTCAATATTATTTACCTGTAAGCGGTTTTCAGCATGTCATGAAGACTTTATTCTAAGTTAAATTCCTGCTTTATTTAAATTAACAAACTGATGCAGCTTTTATTTTTAAAATTGAGTAAAAAACCATTGATGATAATACAAAAACTGCTAACTGCCAAGCTCGTATGTTCACTATAATTTTTTACTTGTTCAGCCAAACTTTACTGTATTCAACAACTTCTACCTAGGGTACTTACAACACCATAATCACTACACACTGCTGTTTCATGGCTATTTATGTAAATGCTAACATATACCAAAGCCTTCAATTCCAGCAGTGTACTGTAACCGAAACAAAGTAAAGTTACACTGACCGTGTAAGAATCACTACCATATATATTAAATGAGAAGCACTGCTGCAGTAAACCTGTGTGCAAGTATGATGAAAGCAGGGATAAGTATAATTTGTTACATCTCACAGATGCATTAAATGCTTATTGTCCTTAGAATTTTTTTTTCGAATGCTTGGGCCCGTTTACAATTACTAGCCGGATAAAATAAATTAGTTTGCTTGAATAAGATCAATACTTTAATAAATGACCTATAACATTTTAAGGTCATAAATAATAATTTTATCCGACGCCTGAAAGGGCAGAAGGAACCATGAAACAAAAAGAAAATAATAATTTTGTTTAGTTTGTGAATTAATTTTTAAACACTGTCCTGAATTTTAATCTCCACTGCAGTAAGGTAAACCAGAATTATAAATAACAGTTAACATTTAATCTACATTTATATATATTTTTAACTTAAATCTCCTGTAGGAGTTCATTTGAATGGAAATTCTTGTAAGTGCATTTTTGGAATGGAATCTATTTATTTTCCTCTTTCGTGGTTTGAAAGTTGGAAGTCCCAAATAATAGTAACTTATTAGAAGCAGGGCAAGTATTACAACAAAATACTTTTAATTTTTCCCTTGCTAATAATGACAGTAAAATTTGGACATACATGATGAAAATTCTATATTATACTGTTTCTCTAAAAAAATATTCACTCCCACCGGTAGATAAAAATATACAGGGTGAATCTGTGAAGGCAAATGAGCTGGATATCTTAGTAAAGGAATGTATTAAAAAATATTTTTTGACTTTTCCAAAGACATCAAACAATTTTTAGGTTCTCTTGTATTTTTAAAAATGTGAATCTGATCAGCCAGTTCAAAAATTAGTGTGGTATTAACATAAAATATAAAATTAAAGAAAACTACATCTAGGTGAAATCTCAATTGCATTAATACTGTCTTACCAGATACTTTTAAGCGAGGCAATTTCCATTTACTAGTTAGTTTTTTGCCAACTGTACTAGATTGCAGTTAATAGGACATAAATTTGTCTATTTTAAATTAATTTTTAAAAGAACCTGATTCGCGAAATACCACTATAATCCGTAATAATGACAGACACAACAAAATTTTAATTAGGTTAAATGTTTAAAGCGCTACCCCCTCGTAGGAAAAAACTATATTTGTTATTTTTTTTTTTTTCAGAATTAGTGGTACTTTTATACAAAAATTAGTGTGAGGGTTGCATCTCTATAAAGAGATAAGTTTGTATGTTATTCATATTAAATAGTCATTCTACTTTTATAACCAGCAGAGATATTCAGTATTAAGTTTTAATACACCCACCCTGTATACTGTAAATTTAATATAAAGCTATACCACCGTAGAAGTCATTAGTGCTAGCTTTTCATTTCTGTGGAGGGGGAGGATATTTAGAAAATAATAAGTAATTAATATTCTTTTATAAAGGAACAAGTTGTATAATTTCAGTACTATAGCAATCTACAGGTTTAAGTTTATGTTACTATAATTAATTTTAAATTTTATCAACTACTCGAGCACAGTGATATACTCCTGTAAATGTAACAGGTGCCCAAAATTAAGTGAGAGACAGAACAACAAATACTATTTTTAAAATTTGAGTGTATTTAACAATATTAAAATCCAGACTGCTTTATATGCTTTTGAAATTATTATATAATTGCTACCGTCTTCAAAAAAAGCTTCAACATATATTTTAATGGTTTTCAAAAAAGGCATGTTTCTGTCAAGATTTTTAATTCCAATAAAGTTGAACCTTTCAGTTACTATACAATACATCACTTAAATAAATAATACTATTAACCTGCCATTTACTATGCAACACAAAACTTTAGAACAAGCTAATAATTTTGAATCTTCATTTGAAAATAAATTCATAACTAAGAACTGCAAAAGAAATTTTTAAGTAATAATTCAATGTTCATTATAAATAAAACTTTAGCAAATATTAAATAACTACCATTAATTATTATGTAATACACTTCAACACTAAATATTTATTTTATGTTATATTTGTCTCGATTGGAAATATAAAATGCTTTACCTTGAGTGCCATAATAGTTACGGGCAGCTAATTTACTGCTTTGATTTGCAGCACGATGCTTTTGGTTATTTGACGCATTATTACTCTGAATTGCACCTACAGCAGGTTGAAAAGTGACAGGCCGTTGTATAGGTGTGGGATAGCGCTGTGTCTGAAAAAAATTAGGTTTATAAAGAAATCACATAATAGCATTCCAGCTAGTTTATTAGTATCATCTTTTCCAACACCACATTAAGAATTGTGTCTAGTAAAGTTAGTCTGTTTTGCAAGAAGGGCCCCATGCTGTAGCCTCTTCATTTTGTATTTTCACCATAATAAATCCCTATATATTATTAAATGAGAAGGTTTTTTATACAAAACAATTACTAATGTTTTTATGTAGCCATTTTTATTGTAGACATCTACAATTTTTTTTTAATAGGTTTTATGGGCATTCAGGCCCACAATCGTTATTAGAGCTTATGTCTTTTTGAATGGCGAAAGACTTGGTTGCGCAGTGGTCTAAGTGGGCCGTTAAAGTATTTAGGGGGAGCGTAATCCGATTACGATCTCATTCTACCGAAGTACAGAGGCGCAGGTATTACTTTTACACTATTTAAATTTTACCTAGTGTTTAATCACCATGAATAACGTTTTTTACAGCTGCAATTCCGCACGAAATAGATTTAGGTATTTAAATATTAATATTTGATTATGAAGGAAGTAAATATGTTACATGCGCGACAAAAAGCAAAATCCCGAAGCTCATAATTTACTTATAAAACTTTAGCTTTTCTGCATTTTGCTTTATTTACATTTACGATATTCCGATTAAGGTGAAATTTAAACTAATTTTTAATAGAAGAAAATATACAGTGTAAATTAATGAACTGCGAACACGAGTAAATCATTGCAAATTTGAGATTGTCCAAAAATGTCTACCACAGATTAGGTTGTACTGTATTATTCTGATATTGCCTATCGAGTTCGTAGTAAAGATAATCTCACTGTATTAGCATTACATGATCGAACTTTCAAATCACAAAAATCGGTAGGTATTTAATGCACTTTTAATGAATTTGTTTACATATAGATTTCTACAAAAGAATTTATTAGCAAAGGCACTAATATATGTAGAATATATGTATATCAAATAATTACTGTCAGTTTTGTTTTAATTACTTTCAGTTACTGTTGAGATTTCTAACAGTGATCTTCGACTGGTTATAGTGTAACTGTGATTTTTTTAAAGTGCAACTGTGATTTTTGTGGCAAAAATGTTAACATTAGGTGGTAGACAGACAGTGCACAGCCAAGCACGTGAAGTAGGTAGTACAATAATTTTAATTATCTTGCAACACAATTCCCAAATGAATCGACACAAGAAATTAAGCAATGTGTTCATGATTGTTCTGGAGTATCAGTAAGAATGATTGAACGGATTATGAAAGAAGCAAGGGTTACGGCTATGGAAAATAATGGAAATCCAGTATTCAGTTCACCAAAAACGGGGGGAAATAAAATAAGCGTGATTTCAAGAGTACAAAATTAAACCACATAAGAAATGTTGTCTACAATTTTCATAATACTGAAGGCTGCCGACCTACAATTGATAATCTCCAACAAAAATTGGAAAATGAACTACAGTGGACAGGCAAAAGATCTACTTAACTTACGTTCACACTGGACATACAACTTCCAAGTCTTGGGATGATGGAACATCGTCCGGATTATTCACACCAATTTCTAAAGGAAAGAGGTTGATAATTGTTCACACTGGTGGAGATATGAAATTCATTCCGAATTGTCTGCTTATTTTTAAATCCGAATCGAAGAGCGGTGATTACCATGATGACATTAACGCAGATAATTACAAAAAACGATTGCGAGAAAAATTAACACCTAATTTACCTCCCAGATCGGTAGTGGTCACCGATAACGCGTCTTATCATAATGTACAAGTAAATAAAGCCCCCACATCCAATTCCTTAAAGGCGGAAATGATAGAATGGCTTTCCGACAAGAATATAGCTTATTCGCCAACTATGTACAAACCCCAACTTTATGAGTTAATCAAGCTCCATAAAAAGCATATTACCTACAAATTCAATCAATTGTTAGAGGAGCACGGTCATACGATTCTACGACTGCCTCCATACCACGCGGATTTAAATCCAATCAAAAAATTTGGGGAATAGTAAAACACTAAACACAATACTACATTTAAACTCGATGATGCCAAAATTTTATCAGAAAATTCATATGCAAAAGTAACTCAAGAAACTTGGAAAAAGTGCTGTGATCATGTAATTGAAACTGAAAATTAATATTTAGAAAAGGAGAACATACTTGACAGAGTTGAACCGCTCATTATAAACATTGGTGAAAACAGCAACAGTGATGATAGTTTTAGTGAAGACGAGTGATTAGTTACACATTTAAGTGAATTATTTAGTACAATATTTATTTTTAAATGTTATTTCTTAGTTTTAAAACCATTAAAAGTTTAAAATCTATAAGCTTTGTTACATAGTAATTTATTTTATAGTTAAGTTATAGTAATTTATAAATTTATTTATAAATAAATAAATAAAATTTTGTCTTGTTTAACATTCTAAAATAAAAACGTTTAAAATCAAGTTTTTCTTTTATATGGTAATGCTGCAGTAATAATTGGCAATTTAAATAAAAATTGTATACATACGCCCCTGAAAAGAGTAGCCCTCAACGGCGGAGTTACCGGTGAAAGTGATCTGACCGTTCTTTCACCATTCAGAAAGATATAAGCTCTATGTCTGATGAGTCCATTTATTGATGTTTATCAGAAAATTGAAACAAGTTTCTAAACATCTTTAACAATATTTTTTAAAAACCTCGAGAAGCTTCAAGATTAGAATTTTAAGCAAAATATCAACAAATTTCTGATTAAATTTGAAAATTTCTAGATTAATGTTGAAATAGCCAATTACCTTTCTAAGCAACTAAAGCAACATATCCACTAACTCATCCCAATCATTGATTTTATTACGTCTATTTTAGATAAACCGAACAAGAATTTGTAAATTCCATTTCCTACCACGTCAATTTCAGTTTTTTTCTGAAAAATTTCATTTACTAATACTAATCTTTTGTGTCTTACAAATGAAATAATATATTTCGCTGGAGGGGGAGCAAGTAGATACTTTTTAACAGTGTAGCCTATGTAGGTTATGCTATGCAAGAAGAAATTTCCAAACATAAATCTTCTACCTGTTGAGTAGAATGTAACTGAGGAAGCTTAAAGTGCTGTTATCTACATGGTGTACCAAATAGCGTGCTTACTATGGGCATCTCAAAAACAGCAGAATAAAATTCGGTAATAAACAAAAATTTTATAGTATCCTAAGGACTACTAGGATCACAGTAAAAATTTTGAAATTGTGTTTAGTTTTCAGTATAAACAGTAACCAAGAATTTTCAATTTTTGTTTTCTGCGGATAATTTGTTTATTGTAAAAAACAGCACAAACATATTATAACATTAATAAGATACTTTTTATGCAGATTTCGAATGGGTAATTTGTTTTTTATAGCTCATTGAATTTTCAAGATATTGACATCTACTTTTATCAACAAACATTTAATAAAAATTACAATCTTCATGAAGCAAATCTCTCAAAGTTTTTTATAGAATACCACACGCAACATTTATGTCTTCAAAATAAAGGTGTTATGTTTGAGCATAATTACTTGTTTTGTTACAAAATTCTTTTCTCTTTAAAAAGACTTATCTTGAAAATGGTATATTTATCTAATTTGTACCGTGCTTTGTACTTTTTCTAATACAATGCCATACATGAACTAAGTGCAGGTGATGAACATACACACACTGGAATATGTCTGTGATTACTCTGACAAACCTTTCTCATCCAGAGAACTATATGGCCACTACAGTCTACTTAGTGCACGTTTCCTTGCTACTGCTCAAGTCGACCACTCTGGGAACACCGTCATTAATTGTAACCAAGCGACCAATGGCTTCATTCAGTCTTAACCCTGAATGATGGATATCACTTAAAAAAAACCCACCCTTACGAGCGTTTGAACCAGCATCCCCTTTCCAAAGTGCAGTTCAATATATAAATCCTATCCTAGTACTAAAGCTTGGAGCTTTAGCTACATTTAGAATGAACAAAGCTCTTAATACTATAAATATATTATCTAGAGTCTAGACAAATAAAACA
Organism: Limonius californicus; assembly: GCA_014611495.1. Taxonomy (NCBI): domain Eukaryota; kingdom Metazoa; phylum Arthropoda; class Insecta; order Coleoptera; family Elateridae; genus Limonius; species Limonius californicus. The sequence continues at coordinate 3,179 of JABXWE010042653.1, read as the reverse complement.
GTAGTCATTGTAGACAGCTACTAGCATAAACAGTTTCATAGTTTTATTTCCCAAAACAGTTATTTTCCTTTTAACTTTCGTATTTGGGAAGATGAAACTATTCAACCTCAATTTGAATGTCAGTTTTCTGTTTGCTTCCTTTGTTGATTAGAAGTCAAATATAAAAAACAGTATTATTTCACCAGTCCACTATAATCACATATTTTTTTGTTTGAAACTCCTTTATATTTGGTACACCCATCAAACCTCATACCACCGCAGAGCAAACAAAAGTGTTTTTGAAGATGCGAAGGCCGCAGTTGTGATGTGATATGCAAGATAAAAGATTTTTAAAATGCAACTAGCTATGAAAAATTCTTTAAGATATTTGAAATCTACATAAGAAAGTATTTTAATAATGTACGAACTGCTTTGCGATATCATTAATTATAATTAATGAATGAAATAATTTTGTGGATAATTATCCACAAAATACGAATAGGGAAAATTCTGGGGTTTCAGTCTCTATAGTGTTAAATTCGATTCTAGTTAGTCCCTAAGATAGTGAACAATTCTTCTCATTTAACCAATCTTCCATCTCCTACCGTTTTCAAGATTCCCACCATGATATTATTTAGGACGTGCTATATTTAAACATCTTACTATTTAAAATTAGTACACAATTTGTTAGAAAAAGCATGTTTCAAAGAAAATATTAGTTGCTCTTTACATCACATACAAATGTTTGAAAAGTACAATTTGACTCTTACTACATATATTATCTTTCAACAGAGATGTGGTCTGATCACAAACATAATGTTTACCTGTGCTGCAGATTGATTTCCAACCGTTTGATATAAGTTGTATTTATGCTGAGCAGTTGGACTAGGTTGTGGTGGAGGTTGTTTCATATTTTGTCGAGATTTTGGAGAAGGAATTTGTGGTCCTGAAATAATCATTTGTAATATCCAATCAATACAGTACAAGACTACAGTAGTACAATTTGCTTCTACAAGAGTGTGATAGCTTACCAGAATTAAAAACAGAAGATAGAACATCTTGCTGACTTCCAGGGCTTTTAATTTGTTGTGGGCGAGAACTTTGATCTCCCACGTGATTATTAACACTTTTTACATATGGAGAGTTTTGTAGATTGGTTGAACGATATTGTTGAGCATTTATAGCAGCTATTTGCATGGGAGATGATAAAAAGTGAGAGCTAAAGTTTTGTAGCCCAGGGCTGGTGTGTGTTTGATTAGGAGTACTGAACATATTTCCTTGTAAACCATATCCTGCCTGATGCTGTTGCAGTGGAGCAGATGGAAGAGAAGAACTACCAGGTTGTTGAAAAAAGCCAGTCTGTCCTCCTAAAATTGTATAATCGGTTTAAAGTTGTTAAATTTACCAACATTCTTTCAACCAAATTAATGTTAGATCAAACTACTTCCAAAAATCACTTAAGCAACCTAGTAAGACACAATCAAATATCAAACCTGTACATGCAATAAAACAAACACCAACTTAAAAAATGAATTTTATTTGACGATATATCTACATAAATTAAATGTAAAATCTTACATGTCGCGCAATCGTGTCTATCTGACAATAATGTAACAAAACATACACAAAAGAGTATCAGAACAAAAGTACACAAAGGATTATTTAAAGTGATATAGAAAACTACAAGTAAAAAATAGTTGCTCTACAAGTATTATTTTAAACGCTATCCTATTTAAATATATTTGTAAAGGAAATACAGGTAACGGTGAATTAACTAGAAAACCAATATTTATACTACGATTACAACTACAAAAGAATAAGCATGCACTTTTAACACAACATAATTTTTAAAAATCCCATTACAGTGACCTTTGGAAAAAAATGTATTCGTGATACAGTTTATTACTGTGAAACCGTTATTTTCTCAGTCCGAACACAATTTCAAAATTTCAATTTGTATTACAATATTTTAAGGTATTTACCACAATCATTCCATAACGTAAAGTATTAACTAGAATTCAACGTTTGACTTTTTAGTTCCACAGGTTACTTTAATCAGATTCTTTTTTAATGATATTGCAGAAACAATTGCACCCAAAACAATGAAAAATAAAAGTGCACTGTTTTCCAAATAAATTAATTTATATCTGTAGCAATCTTAAAAAAGCAAGTAGAAATAGACACCTGTTTTACTCTAATAATACTTAGTACAATTAAATTTTTAGGAAAAAAAGTACGTACAATAAATGAAATAGAAAATAGTACAAGAAAACTGTTTTGATTTTTGTGGTGTCAATTATATTTTTAGTTTTTTTGCTTTTAGCGGGTAGGAGAGAGGAAAGCAGAGTGTGAACAGAAAAGAAATGAATCAAGATGATTACAAAAAAAAAACAAATACTGAATGTCTAATTCATTCGCCTTATGAAAATGAAAGTTCACACCCCAGAAACATATATTTGATTAATATGCAATGAAATTGTGTTCCACAGTTGTGAGCATTCATATACGTATTATAATATTTTCAAATATTACTTAAATGAATATTTTATGGTTCATCGAAAACAAGAAACACTTCCATACAATAATCTAAACGAACTCTGTTTATTCTTTTTTGTTTAAATTATATAATTCCTTGTGCAATCTATTTTCACACAAATACATTCATACCAAACACAAATCTTATTTTATATATACGCATCTGTTATATGAAAACTCTTATACATTGTTAAAACATAATGGTACCGATTAAATATCATTGTACAAATTTTACTTTGCAAAAAATTAAAACAAGTGATATTATATAGCTTCAGAAAAAAAAACATTTAGATGCTTGTGATCCACATAAAAGATGAACAAAGCAATCGTTACCCACTGAACACACACATGTACTAGTTAGTCTATCTTCTATTTTCAACATCTTTTTTTAATGCACTAATGAGGCATTAAACCATTAAAAAAGCCACAATTGTCAAAAGTAATAATTTAATGTATGACTGGTATTTACATTTTTAGTTGAAACTCAAGAATGTTTCCGAATTTTATGGTTCTCGTTTTCACATTTATAGCACTGTTAGAAAATATGAAATTTTTTTACCACATTAAAAATTTCCAATAAATGTAACATTTATTTAAGATATGCACTATAATTTATAACTTAAAAGTAATTTATAGTGGTTATAATAATATAAAGCAATACTTAT
>JABXWE010042652.1:0-28155 GCA_014611495.1 Limonius californicus | reverse complement strand
CTTTTCAAAATATTCGCGTTTAAGATTTATACACTTTTACATGCGCTCAATCCAATTCTCGAAGCATTTCTTCCACTCTGAAGTTGGTATCTCAGAAACATGATTTTTGAAGGCTTCAACAGCTTCTTGAGGTGATGAAAATAGCTATCCAGGCATTTTGTTGTTTAACATTCAGGAACACAAAGAAGTCGTTAGGCGATAAATCAGGTGAATACGGGCAATCGACATTCATTCGACGTTTTCCTCCTTCAAATAATCAATTGTTTGACGTACTGTGTGAGAGCTGGCATTGTGTGGCATGATGAAGAATGATTCGACGATTTCGGTTGTTTTCCCCGATTTCGTCGATGACTTCTGACAAACAAATTGTTGTATACCATTCAGCGTTAACTGTTCTTCGATCCTCTAAAGGAATAGTTGAGACAAGTCCAGTACAACCGAAAAAACAATCGATCATTTTCTTGGAAATGCTTCGTGAACGAACAACTTTTGTGGGATTCGGTTCATCTTGGAACACCCAAAAAGTTGATTGTTGCTTAGTTTCTTCACCTGTTACGATGTGGTGCACGAATTTTGCTGTTCCCCGGTCGAATTTTTTGAGCATTTCCTTACACCAATTAACACGAGCCTGTTTTTGTTTCGTTTTCACAGCTAAATGTTCATGCAAAATCCAATGTACTGCAGTCGGCGATATGCCTAAAGCTGTCTCTATCTCACTTCAATCCATTTTTTTTGGAATAACAACCAATTTTGGTCGACCTTCATCACTGACACATCTCAATAGCGCCACCTAATGGTCATTTGTAAAAACTTAAAAGGCTGCCCTCGTATTATTAAATTATACCTCACTCTTACCATAACACCTACATAGGATCGATATACCATCCCACTTGCAAATTATGCCATGAAGAGGACGAACCCTCTTCTCATATAATGTGCAAATGCCTCAGACTTATGAGGCTGCGGCACAAACATCTTGGGGCTGGCATACTAGAACCAAAAGATTTACAGTTCATCCCCTTAAACCAGCTGCTAGGCTTTGCGGTGGGCACTGGGCTCTTTGAGGACGAGCCCTATCAGGGCGAATCGCTCAATGGGCCTTTGGCCTGGGTGCTGCGGGTGATAGACCTGCACCGCTTCAATACAATACAATACAATACCATAATCGTATAATAATTGCAAAAATGTTACAGGTACAAGTCCAATTGTAATAACGTTATGTTTTATACCAAACACAAATATATATCCTCCAAAAGCTGATAGAAACTAACTCGTTGCTTATACTGCATGGTCAACAGAAAGAATTCTCGATACAGGTTGGCTCCTGGCTAAAGGCACTATTATATATCTCCAGTTAAACAAATTTTACCACTCGCCAACTTGGTAGAAAAGCACGTGTAGTTCTTTACAAGGAGCAGGTAAAAGGTTTCATTCGTCGTTTTCTTATATATACCTGTCCTGGTTTTAGTGTTTAGGGTTGAAGAATTAATTATTTATATTTGTGATTTTGCGGATATTATTTGCGTAATCACAATCTAGTAAAAGCGACTGTAATTAGAAAATAATACCCACTGCAGCTGAAAGTAGAGGAATTTGAGGACTAACGAAGTAAAAATGTTGAAGATACAACGACTTTTATTCTCAAGAATTGGTATTTTTATATTTAAAAGTTAAAAACAAATTAAGGATTATATTTAGTTGACAAAAGTCTGGTGAAATCTGTAGCATCGCCGCATTAGTAGGCCCCCGACTTGATTTTGCATTTAACTTTTCATCAGGGTCACTAAATCTTTAGATAGGTATCAGCAAATGTCATTATCTTAGTAGCACAAATATTTGTTAGCATTTTACAACCTGTTATGTTGTTTGTAGAATTCCGAAAATAGGAATTCAGTTTAAAAATAGACAAGAAGTCATTTTCAAAAATTAATTACAGAACCATAGCATATAATTAAAATACGTAACTGTATAAGCCGAAAAGTAGATAAGTTAATTGTAATACTTACTACAATATATTAAAAAAACGAATGTAATAAAACAATACTCATACAGTTTCATGCAAAAATATTTATTTTTCTCGAATGTTCTCCAAACCAACATGTTACTAATTAATTATACTATTTACATTTCTGCAACCAATCATGTCTGTATATATTGAGATCTAATTTTAGCGGGAATAGCAACAAATGTATTGAAATTTTATCAGTTTTTGAACAATTATGACAGTATTATAACACTAAAATATCATTAAATCTAGGCGATTGTTGTAATACCTTGTTACGCCGAGCCATTAGGAAGTTATTGTATTGGTCAGCATATCATAGAGCCTATTCTTCTAGAATCCTTTGGCTCTCCAGAAAAATTGGTAAAGTAAGACCAAACCTTCAGAAGCGGATGTTTAAATCCCTATTCAAATGCGATTATCAGTCCGCAGGTAGCTTATACTCTCTGAACAGTAGCGTTGGTGTTTGTTGATCTGTGATATAATTATTATATATATTATAAAATGTTATAATGAAAGTATCTAGGTAAGGTTAATTAAAAATTACCGGATGACCGACCATCTATTCTCTGAATATTGTTAAATATCTTAATGTTATGATGAGGGCTGCTGTCCACTAATGATGTAGGTAATCATGTTAAATTTGTTTTACAACATTAATCATTTGTTTCCGAAAGTATGCTAATTTGGATATTATTCTAGGTAAAGTTAGTCGTAATTTTAACCATCGCAGTTACATCATGGCTTTACGGAGACCTTTTGAAAGCGACGATAATAATCAAATTATCGCAATTGCCAGCAGTGATACCGAAGAAGACATAGATGCTGCAAATAGTAGTAGTGAAAATATAAATTTAAATGCAACACGCCAGCATCTTCCAGTTAAAGGGCAGTAAATAAATTTGAACATTCACAAAAACTTAAATCCGAACTCGGTCAGCCAGTATGGCATTATGAAACGTGTTGCCGAATTGACACAAGTCCCCTAGAGTACAGTAAGAAAAATTATAAACAAAGGGCGTGTTACACACCGCAAAAAAAGAACTGCTCGGAAATTTTTTAGGATTGATGTAGGAATCAGGGAAACCGTAAGAGATACTATTTCTAATTTTTATAGAAAGAAATTAGTTCCTAAATAAAATGTAGTTTTGCGTTTAATAATATAAGAAAAGCGTGTCAAATGTGTATATTATGTAATTTAAAAATAAAGTATTATTTTAAGTATTTCAGTTTGTATAACATTTTTATTTTTCCACTCACAAATTTGCCTGAATACGATCGCCTACCTGCAACGATCCTAACACTTGCACTTATCTTTAAGTCAACGGCTTAACATTCGCTACTAAAAGTTTGATTCAACTATAACCGTCTCTCCTCCGAGCTCCGAACAGCCGGAAGTGCTTTTCTCTTCTACAGAGAAGATGCGATTGGCAAAAATAAATCAAGCCTACAAAGTTGAAATTTGTAGAAGTTGCTTGATCACAAGGAGGATGTTCCTCTATTACAGGAATATTTATAATTAACTATTTGAATTTTAACCACCAATTACAGATTTTCTTAATTTTTGACCACACGTGACAGTGCCCTTACAGTTAAACCAGATACGCACAATTTAACAAAGGAACTGCATTGTTTATCTATTGTCCATGGGTCGTAAACCATATATTTTAATTTTATAATCTTCCTGCTTGTTTCAAAAAAGGCGAAGCTTGGAAGAACAAATTAAGAAAATGCGTCAAATGTGGATACAAACAGTTGTGTAGATGTAGTTTCGTACCATCTACTTTATTACAAATTATATAAAAATTGATAATAGAAAGTTTTTTGGTAAGAATGATAAGTATTGACGTTTATTTGGGTATCTGCGTTTGCATGTGTTATGCCGCGTCCACACCAACGTTTAGTAAAAGTTATATTTTATTTTTTGCAGCGAATTTAAAATGAAACGAAGTACAACCACCCTCTGCTTCGGACACTACGACTGCGAAGCCTTCTATGGTTCAAACCACGTTGCCAGACAGTGAAAGTAAAACTGAAGACGACGGTTGTCATGAAGATGGTAAATAGATTGGAAATATCGTCGACCTGGCGACCGCTATGCCGGTTGGCAAGAAAAAACATTTGGAATATGGCTAGGTATCTTCGAAGAACTACGATTTTGTGGCAGATGCCAAACGTCTCAAGAGGAAATGCTAAGCATTAATCGTCAATGGATTTTCGCAAACAAGGAACAATCAGTGGAAGCTGTAGTTAGAAAATTTCCAACTACTTAATCCTTACAAACTACTGTTCAAAAATTTATTTTTTTAATAAATAGTGTTTTCCTTTTGTAATTAAAGTGATTCCGAGAATGCGGGCAGGCGCTCGAAAACGTAAATTCATTCATCTATTTTCAGTTGCGAGGGTTATGAGTTAGGGAATTGATTACTAGTGCTAGGTACTTAATTTCAGTCAATTCAACTTAGTTCTACCAATTATTAGATGTTGATTTATTTTAACTCTACATATTCGCTTTTCAATCATGTCCATTTAAGTCAAACATAAAAATTTGCCAATAACTTAGTTTAAGCCTATTTAAAAGCACAAGCTGGCCGAACAATAACAAAGGGCTAGGATCGTAGAAGAACTGGAGAAAGCTACCGTCTAAAAATAGCTCACCGGGCGAGGGATTTCACACCCTGGGCTGGACTTTAAGTGGTTCCGAAAATGGGTGGTTCCCGCCAAGCTGCACAAGTAGCCCAAATATATTTTCGAAAACGTAAATTCATTCATTTACTTTCAGTTAATAATAAACGTGTTAAAATTAAATAAAAATAAATAAATAAATAAATAAATCCAATCGTTAGATGGCGTCGGCAACGAGCTCGGGAACGGACGTGCTTTAAACGCTCTCGGGCAAAATTGCTTAGCGAGACTTTCAAAAAAATATTTTTGGTGCAAACTATCAAGTTCCCGTGCATGTGTGTACGGGAAGGAAGGAAGGAGCGATCGACAAAGAAAACAACAAGACGGAGGGAAAAGCAGTAAAAGCTAAATGATTGAGTGCTTAAGTAACCTTTTGTAGTCTTTTGTAGCCTTTTGTAGTATATGTAGTCTAATAGAATTTAAAAAATAAAATAAAATAAAATAACATTAAAAATACAAATTAAAACAGGAGAATTTGGTAATAAGTGAATGTAAGATTGTACAACCGGATAGGCATCTGGGGGCGAATTTTGCGTAAAACGACAAGGGTAAGAAATAGGAAATAGAGGTGCCGGCATACAAGCCGTCTCAATTAAAAACTGAAATTCTTGGTATAAGGCCATAAAAATTCAAATCGTGGATAATAATCTCGACTGGAGCCAATTTCCAAGAAAAATATTCCTGGGCTGCAACAGGCAGTCAAGAAAAGCTCCAATCAAGGGATTCATTCCTGATTGGAATAAAATAGTCGCGTTTAGTATTATTCTGATTGGCTGGAAAGCTGGAAGGGGGTCAACTTAGGATATTCTAACGAATGAAGTTAAAGCCTAAAATTAAGAATATCTCACATTTAATTGCAAAGTAGAGTATATGAGGGATATTTTAGGTCCAGGAAATTGTAACTTCTAAAAGTAATAAACGAATTGTAAAATTTAATCTCATTTATTTTAAGGTAATTTAAGTTATTGAAATTTATTTTAGTGCGTAGATTCGGGTAGGCCAATTAGAGACCGCAAATAGTCGCGTTTAGTATTAACTGGATGGGCTAAAAAGCCGAAAAACACCTAGAACACTCTATTAACTATACGCTTGGGTGGTTCAGCAAATGGAAATTAAAAATAAACCCATGCAAATCCCAAACGAAAATGTTTACTCTCAATCGATATGCGCAACTACCAACAATCAAAATAAACAATAATGAGATAAGATGGAACCCTAAGGACTCAGCAATAAAGTATTTAGGCGTCTATTTGGACGCTAGGCTAAACTGGCGGTTCCACATCATCCATAAACTCAACGAATGCCACACCCGATTGGGTACGTTATACCCTCTGATGAACCGTATTTCTCATCTCAGAACCGAATGCTCAGTTCTTATTTACAAAGCAATCAATATGGTGTAATACGTCGAAGACAACAATGAGAAAGCTACAAACAATGCAGAATAAAGTGCTTCGCATTGCTATAAAGTGCCCGTGGTTTGTGCGTAACACCCAAATTCACAATGAACTAGGTGTTCCTCTAATAGCCGAATTCATCAATAAAATTACTCAGAAGTTCTTCCAGAACTTGGTGTTTTGTGCTAGTGCTACCAAACTAGAATTGCGACAAAAAGACATCCATACACGCCTCAAACGAAAGATAAATGTATAGCCTTAAGAATATAACTCAAAGACAGAGGTGTGACATGACACTTAATCCTCACTAGTTTATAAGTTAAGTTGTAGCCAGATATATTATTATTTATAACATAGCCGTGTATTGCATGCTGCCTTGCAGATCCAGCTATAACAAATAAAAAAAAAATTAAAAAAAAAATAAAAAAAAAAGCTGAAAAGGGGTCAACGTAAGATAATATAACGAACGAGGTTAAAGCAAAAATTTTGAATATTTCACGTTTAAATGTAAAGTAGCGTACATTAGGGAAAATCTACGTCTAGGTATTTGTAACTTCTAAAAGTAGAAAAACGATCTGATACTTTAATCTCATTTAATCTATTTTAATTTAATTTAAATTAATCTCCCTTAATTCAATTTCAAGCGTAGATCCGGGTAAACCAAATTAGAGACCGCAAAAGTCGCGTTTAGTATTATTTTATTAGTTAAAATTTGAAAAGGGGTCAACAAAACGGCTCACCACATCAAGAATCAAATACTGGTCAAATATCCTAAGAAGACCTACCAACCATCCTCTACAGCAAGCGTATGCCATGCAAACAGAAGAAAAGAAGATCGGAAGACCATGCTACACGTGGAATACATCATTGGAAAGGGACACACAAAACACCGGCATACCTAAAGAGACATGGGAGGACTGGGCACGAAGAAAAGAGGATATCCGAAGAGAGGTAAGAAGAGTATACGCACTGAGCGGGCAACAAAGGAGAAGGAACGAGACAAGTACCAGTGGGAAAGAAAATGATGGATATCTAGCTGTCAACTGCACAGGGGAAGGTTAGGGAAAAGGAGGAAGTAAAACCCAGAATCGAACTTCCAACTAAGTGGTAAAACAGTTGTAATCAGTGCAGTAAATATTAAGTAGTTAATTAGTCATTAGGAAATTGATCGGAGCAATCTGTTACCTTAAAGCAGTAGGTAGATAAGAAATGCGAACAATGTAAAACTTGATACCAAAGCTATTAGGTTCAAAGGCATAATCGCATAACAGACAGTTTAAATAAGTTGGGGAGTAAATATTAAGTAGTTTGTTAGTTATTAGGAAACTAAAGTAGGTGCAATCTGTAACCTTAGAACAATTTAGTGTCATTTAGCTAACTGACGTAAACAGAGATGTTGCTTCAAGACATATTGAGTAAATAATGGGCGACAGACACGAGACAGGAACACAAACTCCAACACTCACTTGCCGTAAATAACATGATGATTGTTACAACTGCACTTTCTAATTTTCATCTGCAGGAAGATGAAACAAGGCTTTATGTGTAGAAAATATTAAATCAAGTAATGCTTCTTTAGTTATTATGTAAACCACTTATAATAAAATATACGTCTGTTCTAACCCTTTATTTTGTATGGAAACAATTTAAGTTATTTTTTTATTATTATGTAGTAGGTGCGAATGGTGTAATTGTGTAAAGATTAATTAGTTAGTTGGCCATGCAGATGTTCCACGATCTCATCATAATAAATTGTTCTGTAAGCCACTTCCAGATTTACGTAATACTCCGCCACTAAATATATTTAGAGCGTTTCTGACAGCACTGTACAATTGACCTTCAAGGAAAGCCATTTCAGGACACTGTAAATTCATAAATACAATGTCGTACTGCGCAAATCCACTCGCCGCATTCATTTTCAGCATTTCGGAAATAAAACTTAAGTAATCGTTGAAATGTTTTGTTCTTGAGAGTAAACCATTTAAGGTGATTGCAGCAACGGCACTTTACAATTTTGAAGGTAATAATTATTATGACCATCTGGCTTGACAGAGACATTAATTTTCTTTTCCACAGCTAACCTTCATCAATAATTTTCTTATGATACTCTATAGTTGTCTACACGTCAAAAGAACGTCCCACGATTGTATGTGAATTTGTAATCATTGGAAGCCCTTGTGAAAGCTACGCATTCAACAAACCGACCTACGCACTGCACGGACATCCTCAACCGAAAAGTTCGTACACTATGCGAATTTAGATTAAATTTAAGGGTAGTTGCCGATAGACCAATTTCAAAGTAAATCAATCGTATTTCTCTCCATGTCCAAGCACTTCAAGAAATATCAGCTTAGAAACTTATATACCGTAAAGGAATGGCATAACGTCAAAGCTTAAAATAATATACGCTTCTTCTAAAAGGTCTGCGGCAATTTAATGGTGTGATCGATTACGGCAAATAAACTCCAATGGAAGAAAATGCTTTTCGAAGTATTAGAAATATCCATAAAAGTCCTTTGAAAATGGTAAACGTGAAAACTTTGGTCGCTAAAGACTCTGAATTTCCTCATGTCCCAATATTTGCAAATGGCCCTTATTATATTTAAATTAAATTGAAATGGCGGATTTTACCAATAGCAAAACTTCCGGCAACGCAGAACAACTTTCAAATTTGAGTGTGTTCATCAAACATTCACACTTAGTAGATCATTCAATTCTTGGGAAAATATGGCAGGATTCATATTTTCTACTGTAAGAAAATATCTGAAGTTATTAAGGAGTTGCAAATAATTATGCAATTTCGGTTTCTACCCCCACCAATTGTTGACTTTTGATATGAATAGATACGTATTTGATTGGTTAACCAATGATTGGGATACATGAACAAATTGACCAGTAATTATTCGCATTACGTTTGAAGTAATACACAGTAGAGGGAATTATCCTTTGCAGTACTCGTAATTATATAACATTGTGGAAGAACGTCTTGCGTTTTAACTCTAACTATTGGATTGGAGAGCTCCGACTTCAATCTTGAAGTTCCTAATTCTATCTAGCAGGCTGTGTTCCTAAATTCCAAGGTATTAATCTTGTAATTTGACCGTCATTAGACTTGTTTGACTTCATTCTGTGGATCATCAACAGTAATCTTAAAATTTCAGATTATAATCCTGCCAGTTCATGATTTCGATTAGTAAATTTCGTTTACTGTTAAATGTATACGAAAAATGACTTCAAAACTTAATACTGACACGATCGGAATCTGTAAAAATATTTTTAAGAACTATTTCCTATAAGACTGAAGTGTGGTGGTAGCTGCGTTGATAGAGCACTCGCTTTCTAGGCAGAGCCTCGATTATGGATTGGGTTCGATTCCCCAATATTCAACGTAGCGTTAAATTTTGTGCAATGCCGAAAAACCTTCTCTAGACTGTATGTCGGTCGGATTCAAGCTGAACCTGTAGGCGCCTCTTTTTTCTATTTTGGAGGTAAGGAGAAACACGTGGCAAATAAAAGTGCCAGTGTCCAGCAGTGGCACGAAAAGACTGTTAAATAATAAAAGCATAAGTAGCAGTTCTTTACCCTGTAGTAAATTTATAATTAGTCTCTATATTTTTCTTCCTATACAGCAAATCATATTATGATTCATATGCGTCTGCTTTAAAGAACCGCCTAAGTGACTTTAACCGTGGACTACGTTTTCATACAATTTTTAAACATTATTGAGTTGTAGACTGTTATTGCATTCATCTATTCTATAGTTCTAAATAGGAAGTACTTTGTCTGGAATGATAATCATGTGAGAGTGGTTTAATAATAGTATTTCTGAGCATAGTACGAAAGTCACATTTAATGCATATCTTCTGTAGAGGGATAACATTTTAAATGATGAAATTTCTATAACAGTAAGCACATAATAATTTTCACAAATACTGAGCAGAAAATAACAATTATACTAATTAAGCCCGTTTAGGAAGAGAAAGTACTGTTTAAAGTATGAATGACAGTAACTGTTAAAATCAATATACATTGACAGCCTTCTTGCTCCACTACTAAGCATCGACCTCTTCTCTGCCACGTGTTTCTCTTCAGCGCTAAGGTAGCAACACGGGGGACCTACAGTTTAACGTCGAATCCGAACGACAGAAATTCCAGAAAAGGTTTTTAACATTAAGATCCCACGGTCGCAAATCGGATTGGAAAATTGTGTGTGGTCGGTTGCAGACAAGATTTTAATAAATCTGCATAGTACTGCTTGGGTTTCGAACCCAAGCCAGAATCGACGTTTTACTCAGAAAGCGAGGACTTTACCATCGGAACTACCATCACAGCAAAAATCAACATTATGGTGCACTAAACTCCATACTTCAAATTTACCAAAACAAAAACAGTTTTAAAAATATTTCCAACTACCTCGCAAAGAACTGCTGTTTATTCGGGAAGATGAGATTACATGGAAATTTGAAATTAAATTACCTCCAACATTGGATGATTGACCGCGCACAAGTACTTTGTCAGTAACAGCATCATTTACTTCAAGTATTTAAACACCTACTGCGTGGGTTTGAATACATGTATCAAAACTAAAAAAAAAAGGGTTTCATATAAACGTAAGTGCTTTCAATTATTTTTTGATACTTGTTATTGTTTAGTGTGCGTACTAGACAGGGACTCCGTAACTAATTCAATTGCACTAACCGCTAGTTTGTCGGTCGTTACGATAGACTGAATTTAATATAAAGAACTTCATGTTAAGCAGTATCTAATTTTAGAACGAAAAGCAATCCTTCTTAGTTGGTGAAGATATCGTAAATCGGAATGGTCGTCCCGTAATTAAATTAATTACTTGTAATAATTTTGTAACAACCATAATCATATTATAGAAATAAACAACACGTTCCCTTGTTTACTGTGTATTCCATCTTAATACGATCCCAAATGTTTGGGTTTCTCAAATTTAAATTTAAAATAATAATTATAATCATAATTTGATTTTTGTTACAATAATATTTAATTTCGGCGTTGCCGTGAGATGTTCAGTTCTTTAATTATGAAGTGTCAGATTTAGTTCATTCATGGTTGTTTTTATTTAAATAATCTACCTTCTTCCATTATGATGCCTACGGACATCAACGACTTTGTTTAGAAATAAACAAGTTGTATAATATACATTATACAGCCTGTCCCATCGATGTGTGGATGGATAATAGCTCCTCACTCAATATCTCAAACAGTTTGACCGCTAAAAACATTTGAAATGGACAATTTTTTGGTTATTAACTCCCTCTAATAAGAGAACGGTTGACAATAGCCTTATATCAGTTTAAATCGATTTGATCAGCACTGAAGTGGCTATTCTAAAATGCCGTAAAATACTGGCTGTTCCCTCTAAAAAAGCCACGTTTCGTGCATCACTATGTAAACACCGTGTATAAATGAAAATAATTTTAAAATATGGACAGAAGGTGTACCTATTGCTTGGTGAAAACGGAATTTTAATATATTGCCTAAGTGAGGAGCTATTGCCCGACCACATACCGATGGTACTACCCGAATACCTTGTATGTACGTGTATGTGTAAGTGTTAACAAACACGGTTAATATTTATTTCCTGGGATAAGATTTCGTTCAGTGATGTATCTTGCACAAAGATTGATTTAATAATGGATAGTAATCTAATATCCCTTACACTCTACATATATAATGTTTTCATTACCATCTAAAATTCAACAGGTCTAATACACATAAATACGTACGAATAAGCTTTTTTACCCATTTCTATTAGTAAGGGGTTTGAGGTTGAATCGGAATTATTATATAGATCAGTGGTTCCCAAACAAGCATGACTCCCTTCTGTAATACTCAACTTCATTCGGAATCAGTGCCTAAATGGCTAACTAGCACCATCTAATACCAAGTAATGCAATTTTTTATTATTTCTGCGTGTTTTCCACCATATTCGACAGGGTGCTATATGGCACTGGAGTAATCTAGAAAATCAATTTTGCTTCATATAAACTGCGAACCGCGATAAGATTAGTCATCGTCTCAATATTGTGTGCTGTACTGCTGACTGTGTGTTGAGTGCAATAAATCGATAACAAATATTGAACGTTAAGTACGAACAACTAAAAATAGATAAATGATTAAAACGGTCATTAGAACCTTCCCCGTGGCAGTGGCATAAATTAAAAAAAATAGATTGCACAGCGATAAGTATCTCAAATATTGTTTTACCGTTATTTCGCAGCAACACCAGTGCGTGCTTTGTCGAAAAGTGTTATTAAAAGAGAGAATGAAGCCATCAAAGCGATTTCGACATTTAAATACTTAACATCTAGGCAAAAGAAAAGCCTGTGGACTTCTTTGAAAGAAAGTTTAAATTCCCTGCACAAGGGGCAAGCCATTGTTACATCAGAAAATTACTACTATGGTGTTATCGCATTGAAAACATAAGTAAGCCACATACAATTGCTGAAGATGTGATTTTACCACCAGCTGTTAAAATGGTACAAATAATGCTTGGTGAAAAAGAGGCTGACAAGTTGAAAGCAATACCCCTTTCTAATAATATTATCCAAAGAAGAATAAGTGATATGGCAAAAGATATTCGAACACAAGTTATTGAAAATATTAAGAAGTGCACGTACTTCTGATTACAGATGGCCAAGTCCACGGATATTTCCAACTGTGCTGAATTTGTAAGACACAATACTGGACATGGTATTACAACCGATATTTTATTTTGTACTCCATTAGAGGTCAATACATCGGAAGAGGTTTATTCGACACTTTCATGTGAAGTACTAATAAGTACGAGGTTGATTGGGCAAAAGCGTTGTTATATGCACTGATGGCGCCAATGCTATGACAGGACATCGATCTGATCTTATTGTCAGATTAAGAGAGATAATGCCAAATGCCACATGGTTGCACTGTTTTTTACATCGAGTATCAGTTGTTTCAAAATTTTTGCCTGAAATTAATTGTGTTTTGAAAAATGTCATTCAAGTGATAAATTATTTCAAGGGAAAAATATTGCAGACGTGTATTTCTCGAAAAATTTCTTTATACGCAAATCTTCTTTATCACACGGAAGTGAAGTGGCTTTCGAGAGGTGACGTTTTCAAAAGAGTTTGCCAGTTAAAAGCGGAACTTTTGATGTACCTGCATGAGTAGAAACCGGAATACGAGAATATAGTTTCCAATTCCTTTTGGCTAGCTTTGCTTGCAGGTATTTGCCAACACTTAAACTCTCTGAATAGCAATTTGCAAAACCGCGAAATTAACATGGACAAAATTCACAGATTTATGAAGAAACTTGATTTCTGGTCTACTTCAATTGGAAAAAAGGTTTGATACATTCCAGCGCATTCACACCTCATGGAAGACTTAGTTAAGGATGGTAATACGAGTCGTACTCGTATTACAAATTCTGAGCACCCGTTTGTAGATATACAAGTTAGTTTGCACACTTTAAAACAGCAGTTCATTGACTATTACCCCAAGAAAATTAAAAACAGTTATGAGAATCACAGATGGTTACTAAATCGGTTTTTAGACAATTCCCTCGAACAGGCTGAAATTTCGACAAACATGAAAGAAAAACTTACTGAAATATGTGATGGAATCTTGAAACTAAACTTGTTTTCCCAGAACGTATATCAATTTTGAACGACAAGAATGCAAGAATACCTCGAGCTTGCGGACAAAGCTATAAAGTGTTTGGTGCCATTTGCTACATCAGATCTGGGCGAATTAAGTTCCTCGTCTGTGACTACGAGACAAATAAAAGTAATAAATCGCTTTGAACTTGAAAATGATATTATTGTGTGTATATTAAATGCAGAGCCCAGATTTGGAAAGTTAGTTTCCGAAAAACGTTTTTACTTTGCTACTTGTTTCTACGGTTACAGTTGTTTATGTTTAGGTTCTTGCATTTACTAAAAATTTTTATATTTTAAGTGCGATTAATTGTTGTCACCTTGTGAAATATAGAAATAAATGTCTTGAAAAGGCTTTTTGTTCTATTTTGGAAACCTAACCCTGTATCGCGATCCCCTGCGAGGGGGTCGCAACAGGCATTTTGGGAACTACTGACATAGATAATACAAAAGTACTGCCCTCATTCGTTGACAAAAAAAAAATGTGACCAAAACAAAGCATTTAAATACACACTTAGGCTAATTGCAGGTGTACTGTTTCTACAATAGCCTTGCTTGGAACTGCTTGAATAAAATAGAACATATATAAATACTTTGCTCGCAGCAGAGGTTTTCAACGCCGTGTTAATAAAACGAAACAATAACACAGTAATGCCTACAATAGATTTCCTGCGATAAAGCGCTGAGTATAATAAATACCATAGACATGGAGCGTTATTACTAGCTTGGAGTGAGAACAAATATCATGCAATGGATAGTGGACCTGCCGCCTTGATGTTTTAGCTCACGACGACAGAAAAAGACGAAGGGTAGACACGCAAACAGGGTGTCATGAAACGAAATGCTCCCTCTGCATATAGAGATGCACGCACACCTTTTGGGGAGGAATATTAACCTCATATGTTGTATACAAGGGGCGTGAAACAGCATTCCATACCGAACTGTAACAAAGGCAATGAAATGGTAACCTGAGCTCCCACGAGAATTCTGTTCGGGAAAAAAGCATTTCTTTGTAAAAATATTTGTTATTATGGTAACACAAATTTACAAAATAAAGCATAAAATGTGTACGTAATTTGTTATTGCGCTAATATAAAAATATCTATTACTTTTTAGAAGAACTGAGCATTCACTGGATATTTTTATTGATTTATTTAGACATCGCGGAAACTCACAGTCGATATGGTTTTGTAATAAAAGTTCACATAAACGGGGAAGATTTAAAAAAGATAAAAAATAATTTCATTACTTACTCGATCATAATAATAACATCCAATAAGCAACGTTAATACTTGAGTAAATTTTAGAAAAATTAATTATCTAGTTATCATTAGAACCGTTTATATGCAATTAATAATATATTAAAGAGACAATGAAAAAAATGTTTCATTGCATTTAAATTTATGAATTACTACTAGTCAGCAATATGTCAATTATCAATCATAATTTTTAGTCCTTACGTGTAATTTGTTTTTAGAAAACATGAAATATGAACCAAAATAAGTGTTTGTATCACTAAAATAACTTAATCACCTGATCTTGTATCATTCTTAGTGTCTTAAACACATTAGATACGTATGCAATATAATCAATGTTAATAAATTAACATTTCTTCCTTGCATAGCTCCTCTTCTAGTGGTATTGTGGTTTTCACACTCGGAAATTTAAAGAAATGATCCGGGCACCTTCCAGGCCACAACGCCTACTTATGGATCAATCGTTAAAATCTTCTGGCAAAAATTCAACGGTTGTCCAGCTGTGCACGCTGAGCGCCATCTTCCTGATATCGCAAAGTTCTAATTCGTCGTAATGTTAGCTGACTGATTAAATAGAGATGTTGGTCCGGTATTTCTCCATCGTAACAACAATTTCTTGTTTCTTCTCGCGCGGCAGAGAAGAGGCCGATGTCCAGCAGTGGGACAAAGAAGGCTGTCAATGATAACGATAAACACGGTAAATTAGTATCGAAAGTTTAATCAAATTTTACTTCACGATAATTTAAAGATATCGTAAAATATCACATTGTAAGTATTAAAAAATATTAAAATAATATTTGATGGGACCACTTAAGTTGCTTAATTTGTATTATGATATTTTTCTGCATTATTTGATTTACTAATGCATTCGGATACAGTTAATATAAATTTTCGGTAACTTTCGTGTTAAAAATTTACAATTTGGAAAATTAACTATAGAACATCTACCCAACTTGCGGTATTAGATAAATCCCTAAACTACTACAGATAAAAACTGATTATAAATTCTAGTATTGGTTACGTTTTAACAGACATAATAGGACTTCATACATGGTTCATTTAAAGTTTACACTTTATTAATTTTTCCGGTACTTTTGCAGCCTCTTCAAATACCTGTACGTTGCTTCTAATTCTGTTTGAATTTTAGATTGCTTTTTAAAATTTAATTCGAGAAAAATGATTCGGCGATTAAACTTTTATTTTTGCTCTATCATCCCCATCCCACGCATTTAAAAATAAATTACAAGTCCTGTATGATCCCGGAAAGTGGATGTACACTACATTAAATTCGCCGGTGCAGATCTAATTAAGTTCCCAGTATGAGCGGAAATTACCTTCGATGTTTTTCCCGAAGCTGTTTTGACAGCGTATACCTAGATCGGAACAGTTTCCAAATCCTAGCGAATCGGTTGATGAGGGGGCGCTTCTCTTCCGGTCGTCGCTTAGGACATCTGAGCGTTCGCGGTCCGCCGATCCTCTAAAGCAGTATTTTGATATGCTAATTTCTGTTTAAAACTTAAGACGTTCTTTTGTGAATTCGCAGATTAGACATCGAAACTCTTGTTGAATTCAAATTACTCTGAGATGCTGCGCTTCAACCAATTCTGGTTTGAGTTAAATGTATTCTGAAAGGAATATGCAATACGGACCGAATACAGCATAAATTTCCTTTGCGATATTTGAAGCTTTAGTTAAAAAATATTTGTAAAAATAGAATCAAGACCTACCAATCGAATGTTTATTTGGATATACGGACCTATAACTGTTGTTATCTTACTATAAATAAATATATAAAAGTTAAGGTAATGTGCGGTTTACTTGGTTCGAGATATGTGTTAAGTGCGATTTATCGCCGAGAGTAAACGGCCACGAGGCAGCTATATTCTATTTGTTTTTAAATTGAGAAAAACCGTAAATGTAAAAGAACGATCGCGCTCGACTACAAAACAATGTAAAAACTTACGTTCACATATAATTCCGTAGCGGAAAAGAGAAACACTTATTTTTTTTTAATTTAAAGTAATTATACTTTCCTGCATGTGTTTCAAAAACAATGATTGAAAAACACTCATAGGAGATGTAAAAATGCGTAGAAGGTTTTATTTATTAATTGAATTGTTTGAGTGCC
The DNA here is from genome assembly GCA_014611495.1 of Limonius californicus. Taxonomy (NCBI): domain Eukaryota; kingdom Metazoa; phylum Arthropoda; class Insecta; order Coleoptera; family Elateridae; genus Limonius; species Limonius californicus. The sequence continues at coordinate 11,023 of JABXWE010042652.1, read as the reverse complement.
CAATATCAATGTATATAGTATGGATATTAAGTAACGGATACATTCCTTAAACCCGTTAAGGTTAGTAAAAAATTTAAGATTTAAATTACAGTCCACATGAAAAAGTTATTTTTAGATTGTTCCATCAACTATGGAAAAAGTTATCCTTTCATCAATACTTTTGTTAAAGACAGCCTATATTTTTACTGTTAATGTTGGTAGAGTTTTTAATCTGTTTTCAACAGTATAAAATTTAGTATAGGTTACATAAGAAAAATTCAAGAAAAACGATCTTGGAGTTCAAATAGTAACCATGAATGAAATTAACAGTAATTCTAGATAGTCGAGTTTAAAACAAACAAAAAATTGTTTTGATATTTACAAGTGAAGGAACTACACTACATGTTCAAACTGACCACCCTGCAACAGCTGACAATATCCAAGACGCTTATTAAATGCATCAAAACATTTTGAAGAGTTCGAGGCGCTATCTACACTCATATCGAATTCTTTCTTTAGATCTTCTAAATTGTTAGGATGAGTTTGAAACATTTTGGTTTTCAGTGCTCCTACAGAAAAAAAATGGCCTTAGATCAGGGAACCCAGCCGGCCATTCCATTGCACTCCTTCTTCATATCCATCTTCCTAGAAACGCTTCGTCCAAATGACCTCACACATGACCTGCATAGTGTGGATGAACACTATCTTGTTGCAGCTAAATATTATTGTTCGGTACGCCACGGTCGTGTTTATTCGGATATAATATCGCTAATGAAGGTACTAATTCAAATTGTAAAAAGTCTAGGTATTTTTCCCTAGTTAAAGTATCATCGAAAAAGACGATTAGTAGGGATTTTCCCTATACCAACATTGACAGTTCTGCCTTTTACAGTTACATGCAAAGAATGTAACGGTCCGTCCACGTGGGGACGGTTGCCTGGTTTTAGCTCAGAGCCAGAAGTTCGTCATGCCGTGCGGAGAGACTGTAATGGTTATAACAGGATTTATTCTATTTAACTGTTACACAAAAAGCAAAAATATATTTGATTGCGGGGTTATAAAGAAAATAATAATGTCTGCAAAATCCTGGTCGGTACGGCCCTGGATGGAAACGGAAGTTCGGTTGAATGGACGGTGAAGGTTACGTTCCTGCTGTAGGCTGCGTGCAGGTGTACTCTGTATTTACATAAAAAAACGAAAATGGTAGCCACCTGGCAGTTGGTTTAAATGCGTTTAACAGAATGTATCTCGAAACCACTAATCTGAATCTTTTCAGTGTTCACACAGTTATTAGATTAAATTGTTACCCGCTACGCATACTGGTTAATGTAATCCGCCTGGGAAGTTGTTTACGGTTTCCGTGGCCTCGTAATGTCGACGATAAATGAATTTAAATGTTTCGTAAAATATTTTAAAATGAAATATGACTGTACGGTGAGTACTTGAAATTGTTAATGCCTAATTTTAGAAATATGTACAATCTGGTCTGACTAACTATAACATATTGTTAAATTAGTTCGGAAATTCCCAATTACGGAAAAAATATGAAAATCAAGGGTCAAATTAGCCTGGCCTGACAGGCTTATAAGACCTCTAATCTCATTTCTCTGGTATATTAACATGATTGATACTAACTGGCATAACCTGCTGGATATCAATCACGGTAACCTCAACGGCGAAGTGTTCCCCAAAATGAACAAATGCGACACTGTACAGGTACGCGGATTTTATGGAATTCTCCAACGGACTGGAATATTCTCATGGACTGAAAATATTTCGGCGACTCAACTTCGGTTTGCTTCCTTCTCTGGCGGACTGGTAATTCTATTCTCGGCTAACTTCCTCGCTGAAGTCTTTGCCTCATAGTTCTGTTCGGCCTTCCTTCTCGGACGCAGCTTGACTCCAAAGTACCATATTTATGCTGGGTTGCTTGATATATAGGGTTCCCTTTCTCTACGCGATGATGAGTGCGTGGGGGAAAGTAATTTAGAACTCCATTTGCATTGCTGCAGACGCCTCTTTCAGGAATTAAAGCAACGTAACATTTATTTATCAAATGCTGAAACGGTTGCTTCCCGGAAACTTCGTTACAAGAAAAACTTGCTACACCCAAAAATATTATACGCCGCGAAAGCAGTGGATCGCGAATGTACATTTCCATTAGTTGTTCTCAGAATTCTGGCCTAATATCAAAGTCAGTCGCTGCTAACTCATGGACCAATTTTATCTTATAAGGATGAAATTTCTGAATTTTTAAAGTTTCAGTACCGAAGTATAGATCAGCTTGTGCTCCAAAGCGATATTTTGACTAGTTGAATGAGGATTACCTTGGATTTCCAGTACAATATTAAGCTGCACTTCTTCGGTTGATGTTGTCACGGGACAGCCAGTTTTTGGAAGATCTTTGGGTATGGCGATCTAGTTAGAATTCATCAAGAAGTATGCTGACTTTTCAGAGACAAATATCCTGATCAACAAATAAGTCAATCCAGTCATTAGAATAGAAACTAAATTTAGAGAACACAGTACTGTGTTCTCTAAATTTAGTTTCTATCTGTTGAGTGGGGATTAACTTTTTTGCTGATCAGGACATTTGTGTCTGAAAAGTCGACTTGACAAAATATCTTCTTTCTCTTTAAGCAAAAGTACCTTTTTTTGGTGAGAGCTCAGTTTGCAGGGCACTCATTTTATTAAATAAGACAATAAAATTATAAAGTATCAGTTTGAATAAGGATACATAAGTGTGCCATTTTAACAGGCTGTTCACAGTAGAGCAGGATATATTAATTTTAGAAGCCTACTTTCGATCCGGAATGATGTTTGGCAGTTCATCGTTCTTGCTTCAATTAGTTCCAGGAGTAATATTTCAATGAAGCAGTCTGCCATGAGATTTTCAGTCAGCACATACAACAGTACAACGAAACAGCCAGCGTTTGTAAATGAAAGTATAAAGGCATATCTGTGCTTGTGCAAGACACTATACAGGATATTCAACTGCCAATAAATGCAAATGTCAACAAATCATTAACATGTTTGTTTCGTGGAACAGGTAAGCCACAGATTGTGATTTTTGTAACTGAGTTACTTAAAATTTATATTCTAAAGACATTTTTTAATGACAGAATGACAAGCAAAGATTTTTGACCACCGCAATCGTCCTACTTAACATCTTTCTACTGCCTCATGTTAGAACGCCTTAACAGTCGCACTGAGACCCTCTACGTGTACCTAGAGAACCGAGAACGGGGGGGTCAGCGACTGACCCCAATCTTTTAAGTCTCAGTTGTAGTGCTTTCTTAACGTATTCTATGAAAATGTAAGGCGATAGTATATATACAGGTTGAAATGAGTTTAGCAAAGTGTATTTTATCTTCTAATATTTATTTTTACACAGATTGATTACATTTGATGCATGTCCTGATTGTCGTCTGTTGTTCTTCGGCGGTATGCTTTGGGCAAATATACTTTTGGCAATGAGTGCATGCTTTCATATATTTTCTGTCAGCTGATCGCGGACTAACGAAACATCTACCTTTCCTAGGTATATCTTCAACAGCTCTACGAGTTGCAATTCCTCGTGGTTCTCTGATAACGTTACCTCTTGAAATGGCCCCACTTCGATGGCATTCGTAACCAAAAATCTTGAGAGCCGTAATTTAAACATTTGGTAAGCCGGAATAATTAGAACGACTTTCCATATTTCCTTGACATAATTCCTTCCCTAGTTCTTTCAAAAACAGCTATCTGCAGGACCTTGTTTTAGGATGTTCATCTGCCCAACTTGTATTTGCTTTTGTGAAAATTACATACGCGTTATAAGCCGCTATGTCTATCAAATTAAAGAAGCACGCCATGGACCATCTTCTAGTTCCACGACGACAACTATATGCTCGAACACATTTATCTAGAGTATCCACCCCTGCTTTTGTTGAATTATAATACATTATAATTTCTGGTTTATCTTCTAGTACATTCATGTCTCTGTGCTGTGAAGATAAAACAGTAACAACTTTGTTTTGTTTAGGTACATAACTAACTAAAGTTTGTTTATCTCTGAATGCAAAACGAATAGTTGCTGGTGTAGATTTTTTCAAAGTCTGCAGTCTTAGTTCTAGTGGAACGTCTCTGCGTGTGTTGCGTATTGTTCCAACAAGGGTGATATTATTCTCGAGCAGTTCATCAACAATAGAAAGACAGGTAAATTTCCTATCCATTGTGATGTTTCTTCCCGTATTCTTTAGTTTTGCTGCTGTTACTAACCATTTTACTATTTCTGGGCCACTGTTATAACTTTAAGGTTGATCTTCAACCTTCCCAACGTATGGCTCTGCCGCAAAACAGTAATAATTTTCTGAGTCCCACAGAATATTTGCCTCAATCCCATATTTTCCAGGTTTTGTAATTAAAATAGAATTTTAATTCCTATGAAGCGGCAAAACTAAACGAACATAACAATTCATGGATAAGTAGTAGAATATAGAGGTGTGTAAAAATTCGAATTATAGATTTTAATATTTAGTAGCTTCAAAGCTGTAGTTTCACAAATCATCGCCACTTTTCCCTTTTAAAACGGCAATTTTGAGTTTATATAACTGTATGTGTTTGCTGTAAATTATTTAAACCATGATTTTCAATCACACCATATGTCGTCAATTTGTTTATATCCTCTCCCCGCCTTTCAGATATTGTACTAATACATTTGCATTTGACAAATAATTTCTTATATGCAGTTCAACACAATCCCTTTACCTTTTCCTCTGTATTTTCGGTATTTCATAGATTTAAAGAAGCATTAAAAGGTATGTTCATTACGATCCTGTAATTTTTTGTTTATTGTTCTTACGATAAAGCAGAAGTATTTTATGTTTTTTTGTAATAACGACGTTTTCTCCGAAGTTTCTCCAAATGTTTGACTAATTTCCTGGAAACAATGCCAGATTTTCCAATAGACTGACTAAGCTGCATCCAAGTGCCTCGCAACAAAAGAGAGCACTTTCAATTGCGCTTTCTATAACTGCATGCAAAATGGCTGGCTCTATATCTTGGATTTCTCTACGAATATTGTTCTTCAACTCAAGAAAAGATTGAAGATTATTGAAACCACCCACTCTTCTGAATATTCTCACAAAAATAAATATGGAGCCTTGAGATTGCGGAAACGCCGGGCCCAATGATAATCAGAATTTCTAGAAATTATTCTTCTTACCAAAATATGCCGTAGCAGCTGCCTGTCCGAATAGACAGTTGCCCTCCCCCCCCATCTTGCTGCCACCCTCCTTCAAGTTGTTTTCTCTACAGCAGGAAGCACAACAGGTTTCAACTATTAGCGATATCTCTCGTTCGTAACTATTACTGTATTCCCATTTTCATTCTCAAAAAAGTACGGGCCTTTCAGATGTGACCCCGCACCAAACCGTGGCTTTAAGGGGGTGTAATTTGCGTTAATGGAAAGTTCTGGGATATATATTTCGTGCCCCAAAACCTGGTATTGTGCCTATTTACAATAGAATGCTTATGTTCAACATAAAATTCAGTAAGTTTTACAATTTGTTCTGTCACAAAGTTCTTCCCAAGCTTTTAATTTTAGAATCTGGTAGGGAAAAAAATAATATTTAGCGAAGAAAAGTGATTGAATTTTTAAATGATGAGTGGGTTTAACTTTTAGCTTTTGGCTATGTCGTGACAAAGGTTGACTTCGTTGACAGGTTTGTGTTGTGAAAGTGACATATTAAGAAAATTATCATTTGACGATATAATTGAAGATCGAGAACGAAGATGTTTTAGATAGGTATTGTTACATCGCTTATAAAGTTTTTCATATTAATAAAATAATGATATGATATTTACCTCTATTAATAAATAAACTATGACAAAACATAGTCGTCTTACTTTTTAAAAGGGTTTCATCTTTACCTTCAGCCAAGGGCCATAAAAAAGGGTAAATCCAGCACAAAGAGATACGGAAATGCATTAAACTCCTGACCGCGTGCTAGAAAAAAACGACATTGAATTATCCTTAATTGTTTATTTATTATGTAACAGTAATATGAGGAGATTACTTTCGACTGCGATCATGCAAGCGCAATGAAATTTTCAAATATAAAAAAATTGCTATTGAAGCTTACATGCGATTACGAGAGAGATACTCAAATAACTGTACGATTAATATATATTCCATAAACCATCATTGCTGAAGAGTTACAATTCACCTTTATTGTTCTCTATCATTGCATGTATTTATTGATTACAGGTACAGAAGCAAATTCTACAACAAATTTACTGATTTGGATCCTTTTATTACGATCACTGTTGAAAGCGACCTTCGGTATGTTGTATATCCCTACAGCGTTTTCCAATTGTTGTTAATTTCCAACTTTAATTAATATATCCATGAACAGTATATTGCTTCCAAATGTATTTCTTCATCGCAAACGATAATGTATTTTATCGTAAGAAATATTATACGAGAAAAACAGATCCATTTTTATATTTTAGTATTGTGTGTCTAGTTAATGATGTACGCATCCTGAAAGATATCTTCCATCAGAGAATTTAATTTAATGAAACTTATAGTGGTAAGCGTTTTCGTATAAAACGGTTCTAAAGAATTTTCCACGAAAGACTCTTTAGAAAAAAATTCCTTTGAAAAAGCTAGAGCAGGTATTTTTATCTACGCCCATCACATTACATAATAAATCATTTTTGAAATTTAAGTAGTCGCGTAATACAAAAGTGCTTCAGATTGGTAGGTAGCAGGCCTGAATTTAAACCCCTCATATATTGTGTACCATTTACATAAAAATGATGTATCGATATTAATAGTCTCAGTGTAAGCGCTGATGCAGCTGTGGCTGTGCTCGTCAGATAAGACTACATCACTTCAGATCCATTATGCTCCTTTTGAGAAATTTACTACTTGCTCGTTTTGATCGCGAGAAAAATAGAACGTGCCGTACACAAGGAAGGGTGAGAAGCGCTCTTCCTCTTTGAATTATTCATTGCTCACTAAGTTATGCCAGAGCAGAGATGGCCAATCAGACCGAGATTTAGGACATCGCCTGGATGTAGATAAAGATATCAATAAGGCGCTGAAACAATGGCGTGCTATCATCGGACACGTAATATATATCTGCTTGCCAACAACAGCCACACGCAATCTCTCGACCTATCACATTAAATATCGACAAAACCTTAAAGGTGCTATTATGGTTTTAATTCTCTGCTTATTAACGCGCTGCCACCATTTGAGAGAAATCGAGGCGGTGCTAGACACACTGTCGCCTTTCAGACACGTCACACGTTGATGTTTTCCCTGATTTTCCATCCGGGATTCTTCCTACAGTACTAAAAAATATATCACGATTTTTTAAGGCAATTTGGCATGGAATCAGGAAGATTCTTAAGATTGATTTTTGTATAATGATAAAGCTTAATATGGGAAGTAATTGATACGTAATTCTAACAAGGTATTCAATCGCACCTTTAATAATAATTATCGTATATAGTATGTAGGCAGAAAAAAAAGGTAGCAGGTAGTCAACCAAAAGATCTCCATACAAGAAGTCCTCGGGTAATAGGTGCCAGGACAATCAATTCCAAACAATTCCCCAGACACTAAGATTTCGGATACAAGGTTTCTCCTGGACAAAAGATTTCAAGCAATAACTCTGAATAAAGGATCTGTAAATAAGCGGTTCCACGAAACTCCCTAAATAATAGTTCCCAAAGGATACCCTCCCCCGGACAAAATGTCCACGACCAAATAGTCCCCCAAACAAAGGTTTCAGACAAAACTACCCTCTTGAAAGGTCTCCAAGAAGGTCCTGATATAAATAACAAGTCGTTAGATAGAAAGGCGTACGCTGCTAGAATACCTATTCCCATGCACAGATTGATTTCCTTCAATTACTGCAATTTTCAAACTAATCTTTTAATTATTGTAGTTTTTAAACTAGCATATTAATACTTTAGACACGCCAGCCGTTAACGTTTTCCATAAATTTTCTTCAACAACCTACATTAAAAACCATATTACATATATTTTGAACGAAATATCGCTTGGAAACAACGAAGATATTATTAGAACTGATTTCTCTATAATTACAAAGCTCAATAGGAATGAAATTGATACGTACCTCACTTCTAATCAATCGAATTTCTAATAGAAGGTAACATTATAGGTGATAGAGACATCTATTTAATTATTTTACATTAGGTTTGATTGTGTAGTACCTGCACCACATCAATACAACCCTTAAAATACCATAACCGATATTAGCAGCTAATATTGTGTATGTGGAGACTGATTCTAGATATTTCAAATGTTTATGGCATGAGTATGATTTATTATCCTTTATCTGTGATTGAAGATTTTTTCTATTAGCAGGAAATCAAACTTTAAATTATCTAGCGGTATTCTGTTTTTCATTTTCTGAAAATTTGTAATATTGAACCAAATTAAAGTTCTGTGCAGTCTCATGATGAAATTATTTTATAATTAACAATAATTTACGAAGTTGTTCTGTGAGATGATGAAGTTTATAAGCGGGCTTGTTTTCATGTACTAATTAGGTATGAAACACTAATTGGGCTTTATTGAAATTTTGTTGTACAGACACTAACGAGCAGTCTATTGCGTTTCGAATCTATTGGTTTTTACAATAAATATCCTATATAACTATTACTTAGGTACTTGTCGTACCACAATTACTGTCCAAAAGGTGACAATTATAGAAAATAAGGTCAAAGATAAAGGGTTTTACATGTTTGTTTCTACGTTTTCACTTAATGTTTTCGTATATAGAATAGGTCATAAAACTTCACCTAGATAGATGTTTTACTAGAGTAAAAATAGTTGCACTTGCTTCTCTTCTTTGAGTGCTTTGTCTCTTACGAGACGTACCAATCTTCTCTCCTATGCCTGTGTTGCGCGTTTTAAAGTACCACAGACATAGAGGACCTACGGATTAATGTGAGCTCCGAACCATGGAAAGTCTAAATACTACTCAAAAGAAGATTTGTAAGGCAGAATACCTCACTGGCTTGCTATTTCTGTTAAAATCCGATGTTCTGGTATTGGGAATTGACTCCTAGAGCATCAGCATAAATGTCTAACGCGCTAATCTCCAGCCCACGTCTGCCTCTGCACAGTTCTTTGCTGACAGTAAAATTTTACACCCAATAAATGGTAGAAGACACTAAAAAAAACATGTTCGAAGTATTAACTGTAGTACTGAAAGATTAGTTGGCAGTTTACCAGAAACACTGCTTTGGTAGTGATGTCAAGGTTTTCCTATAAAAACGACTCCAAACAAAATGTAGATAGATATCCCAAACGAAACATCAAGAATAAAAGGGCTATCGGAATGGAATTGGATAAAATGTGACTATATGAAAAACCCCCCGGAAAAATGTTTTGTATAAAACACGCATAGAGAAAAAATTGTAAATAAAATCCCACAGATAGAAAGTAGCGTAATAGAAAGAATTACCGGTATAAACGACAAGCTGCTGAAAGTAAGCCAGCGGAATGCAATAGTACAATTAAGGACTTCGCAGTCAGTTTTGTGTAAAATTAAAAAAAACTTATTGATGTACAAAACTAAAAGAAATCGCATTGGGAAAGATGATCGAGGTGGAATCTAATATGAATCGCTAATGTACGTGGATCTGATCCATATATAGATGGCCAGAAGGTAAAAGTACTTGTTAAGATATAAAAGAGGAAAATAACGCTTTGTTGCAATGGTTCTTCTCTCCAGTAATTGGTTATTGTTATCAAAAACCTCGAATTCCAATGTGATCATATTAAGCGGGGTTAAATTAAGATTTTTAGGATACGCGGCTATTACAATCATCACGTAACGTTCTATCATTGGTATGAAATTAGCATCAGATTTTTGAATGTTGGTGTTAAGCTTGTCTGCTGTTAATTTCCAGAATAGTATGTTTTACCATTTTTCATATTAAGCTCTATGGTTTGGTCCATCGTGTTTCGCTAATTCCCGATACATCTATTACTAGTCTTTCCATTTCTCTAATTGCGGTACTTAACTTTCCTGGTTTATATATAGTTTTTACATTTAAGTTGAAATCTGCAGTGCTGACCCAAGGATTATTCGCACCCTATGGCCACTTAAAGCCTGCCACGACTGCAGGTTGAAACATTAACATTCTCAACCATTGCCGAATTACTGAAAAATTTCCTGAAAAGTGGTACTGCTGCCCACCACTAGGTCTGATGGTTCGCGGTAGAAATTTTAATTCGTTTCTATCCCCATATAGGGATGGCGTTTCCTTTTCCGCCACCTAGGGGTCACAGACTCCTGGAAAGGGAAACCATTAAGTGGTTAATATTTGTCGGTTATCAAAAATGGAATCTAGTAAACTTTCTTGTTATTTAATACGTTCATGGAGAACAATGCTGTATTCTATTTCAATCAGAGAGAACAGAAAGACCATGCCACATATTGTTACTATTGCCTCACTAACATACCGGGCGTCGCACTCCAAGCATACTGCGCAGTATCCCAATTTACTATCAGCTTTACGGCCAGCGAACCACAATCTTGGAGTTTAGACGAGGAAGATCCTGAAAGCACCGGTGTTCCAACTGATGATATGCAGTTCGCACAGGACATCGACAATGATCCACTATTTCAAGCACTTGAATGTTCAACAGAACCAGATCTGATTTCACAGACCGAATGATTTAGTTCAAGATTTAAAACTAGGAAAATCACAGTCGGAACTTCTAGCATCAAGATTAAAAGGATGGAACCTCGAAGGTGGTGACGTACATATAACTTCCGAAAACTCAAAAAGGACTTACACATTGTTTCGCGCAAGAAGGGACTTTGGTATATTGCACGGATGTTGATAACTTATTTCACGCATTAGGACAGAAACATGAACCAAGACATTGGCGCCTATTTATAGATTCATCAAAACTTAGCTTAAAATTAGTTTTGCTTCACAACGGCAATAAATACCCATCTGTACCTATAGCTCATGGCGTTCGTATGAAGGAATCATACGAGAATAT
>JABXWE010042648.1:0-15941 GCA_014611495.1 Limonius californicus | reverse complement strand
AGTATTTATTTAATTTTAAAGAAAATCAAAAACACGTTATTCCCACTTTCTTTTCAAAAATTTTCGTTACACTTTAACTATTGTTTCAATAACTATTAAAATTATAAATTTTAAAGTTTTTATTTCTAAGTAAACCAGATTCAGCATACTAATTATTCAAATTAATATAAATCAAACTGTTATTCAGTGCCTTAATTTTTCAAATAAATCGAGACTTTTATTTTCAAATTCCTAGTTTTTCCATGTAAATGAACGCCTAGAAGTATACGTATTTTGATTTCTACCAAAATCAAACTTAAATTAGGGGTTGTTGTGGCGCGGAACCTTATCATACAGCCGGCCAATTGACCAAAATTTTCTAAAAATGTATGGACTATGAATTCAAATTTCGAAATTGTAGTTTGAGATTCTTAAAAATTGAGTGTGGATACTCCCAAAATTATTCCAAACACAGAGTTTGAGTTTTCCGATCAAATCAATACATGACATTATTGTCACAAAAATGTGTAGTTTATTGAAATTTAATATAAAGCAGAAACGAGTAGTTCACTGTTTCATTGTTCCAAAATTTACAGAAATTCAGGACGACAATTTTAAATTATTTATTGCTCCATAAAATTCCAGTAAATTGATCATTGAAGTTTAGTTTAAACAAAAACTTAAAGGCTACATCTCTTCCTTCTACAATTTTCTGAAAATTGATGTGTTGAATATAATAGTTTTTGAAAACTCTCAGCTTAAAAATATAAACAATATAAGTGTTAAAAAAATCTTTTGCTGATTGTTGAGGTACAATGTTTAATAAATACAAAAGCAAACGGTTACTTTTTATTCCAAAACTTTCCGAAAATTGTAAAATTTAAATTTTATTTTAGCAGACATCTCAGTTTAAAAATATAGCTAGCTTTATTTCTGTATAAAACATTAACATTCCTGATTCTGAGAACTTTGCTGAAATAGAAACGATCAGTTTTTCGAAAATTTTCCTAAAGTGGGAGTTACAGATATAATTTAATTTTATTTTCTTAAAGAGTTTTTATTTCTCTAGGAGGAACTTAAAATTGTTGCAATTCAACATAAATAGCAAAACCAAATTATGGACAAGTTTCTTTCAGAATGTAAAAAATATAAGCCACTGGCTAACTCACCTGACTAGCAATTTTCCAATAACTTCAACCCGGCCACATAAACCAAAAATTGGCAAAAAAAGTTCTCCGCAAAAGCGTGTGCCAAACAGCGAGCGCGAAAACAGGAAACCGACGCGAAATAAAATAGAATTTTCACTTAACGACTTCCTCGGGCAGAAGCAATTAAAACCGGCCGTGCAAAGGAACCGCGCGTGCAGATGAGAATTGAATGATGAATGATGCCCTATTATTACTATTATGTTTATTGGTATAAGTCGCGGTTGCTTCTCTGCGACCTAAGCGCGACTGTGTCTTATATTTGATTCCTGGGGAGAGATACTGGCCGGACGAACATCAGCTGTCACATTAACACGGCGGAGCATGAATATTCAGTAGATTTTCCCCTTATCGAGCCGAATTTAAGAGGTTGTGCCCTTGCAAATTGTTTGTTATCAAGAGATGGTTGTCTTGAGGAGTTCGAGGCTCGAAACGGAATGTCGGGACGCGCTCAATTATAAATTATGTGCGACCTGCGTCTGGGACGTGTACTTCGTTATTTATGAACGGATATCTCGGCTTTATTAAATTATTTTCGATTTTCCCGTAAAAGACACCAACGAGGACAACACAATTTTAGCAGCAACAAGAACGGAGAACTGCAAATTAATTGAAGGAAACTCCTAATTGAGTTATCCTCCAGGAATTTTCATCTCGTTCCGTTTCTGAGCCGTGGCTGTATATTTTGTTTATAGCGTGTACAATCTATCTTTATTTGAGCTGCTTCTACATATTGCCGCCTCTGAGAATAAAGCCTGAAATCCCGTCAAAAGTTCGTAAACGTCTTTACAAAAATATTGCAAGGTACAGGACAGAGGTGTGTGACAGTACCTCCCCGTATATGGAAGTCAAGATAATGACATTTAAAAATTGGTGTTAGTGGTGGATGACCATGATCTGGTTGGTTTTGATAACACGAATTAAAGTCATACACATGGTGAGAGAAATACCGTAGCTGTCTGAATATAGTTATCAATATGCTGATTCATCTTCAACTTATAGCAGTAAACATTTTTCCAAAAGTCATAGAAGCTACCTCTTTGACGCTAGAAAGGAAAAAAATAAAGGTAAAACTTTTTTAAGATTTCTACACTTCCATATACGAATTGGTTTAAATGAACAAGTAGATATGTTTTATATTGATATGATAGAAATACGCTTACAGCGAGGTTTGAATAGAAATCTGCATTATTCTGCACTATAAATATACGTGGTTTGGCAGATTCAAAGCAATCTCTATTTACTTTAACAGAATTTTTACAATGTTCTGGAAGTTTCTGAAAACAGTCAGCAAAAACGTTTGAAGTAATTACTTCGAATTTGGCGTTTATACTTTTCTTAATATCTTTCACGTTGAGAACATTTTTCAGTTATGAAAGAGTAAAAAGATTACCGAGTTGTAATTAAATGGAGCGTGTGATTGTCCTCAACTACACCATGTTTCGTAAGAAATCACTTCACGATAAGTGCAGAATGGGCAGATGAATTGTCATGCAACAAGATCCAACTACCCTTTTTCTTTTATCAAAATTGCGGTCGCACTAAAAAAATGTCCTGCAATATTCTCTTCATCACTTCAACATAGAATGCACTCTTTAGTGTTTGTCCACCAAGCACAAATTTCTTATGGATCACACCCTGTTTGTTGAAAAAGGTAATTAGCATGATTTTGATTCTTAACTTGCAAACGAAACTTTGTGGGTCTTGGTAATAATTTTTTAAACTCTTGCACGCTTTGGTGCTTCATTTCGCGATCGTACTAAAACACCCATTACACATCAGCAGCGACAGTGCAGTTAAGAAAATTTGCGTTGCGTGAAACAAGTCAGCCGTCGATGCAACTGTTCTCTATTTATGCTCATCCGTGTGCGACGTATCATCTCCTTATTACTGTTTTTCTCATCTACCCTTATTCGGACGATCATTTGGCGATCTTTTGCCACTATTGCTTGAACTCTTGCAACCGAATCTGCATTGCGAGAGATCGACAGGCATCTGGTTCTAAGGTCAACTGTTGCCAACATCCTAAAGTACCAGGGAAAAACACTTGACAAAATACTGAGAGGTGCGTGTAATGCAAAAATCTATTTCACAAATTGCCAAATGTCAACCGTATAGGACGAAGAAAAAACAGGATGGAAATACAATTTATTATCCATAAAAATCATAAAACTCATTTTACAAACAATAAAACGTTCTTTTTCTTTCCCCTATTCGTTCTTTATCTCCAGTTGATTTTTAAAGTCATACTTATTTGAAGGATCGGTTTGGATTGGGTAAAATAGTGGAGATTCGTGGTTTCTTAAATTAAGCAATACATTTTATAAAGCTTTTGTTCCAAGAATTGTTGTTATGGCTTCCGGTTTCGTTCTTCCTCATAAACCACATGACATTTTGGATACGATAACGAAATCTTCGTATGTCTTAGCATTCAATTTAATTGTGCAGTCCAATGAATTGTAGGAAAGTGATGTTCTTTGCGACCGTGTGGTTTCGCTAGAGCGCATGCGAGGGTGCGAAATATTAATATTTTTTTATGCAAACAAAAAGAGAACGTTAGAAAAAAATAAAGAGTACAAAAGAAGGACAACTCACGTCCTTCCTGTTCTCAACGGAAGACACAAGACAAAAGTACGAAAAAGGACTGTCCTTCCCAAAGGAGGACCGTTGGCCACCCAATGTCCGTCATCCTAATCACGTTCATCTTAGAAACGTTTAAATTATTCAAATACACTAATACGACTTAAAATGATATCACCTTACACAGTCTTCAACATTTCATAAGTGTCTCATGGTGTTGTCACTAATTTGCAACAAAAAATAATATTCACTTGTTCCTTCAGGAGGACTGACAGAAAACCTATGTGAAGTGAGTAGTTAAAGATAGCAATCGTTTTGCCGAAAATTCCCGAGCACCATAAAGGCACGAAGAAAGCAGATCGCGGTAAAATGAATGCTCTCGAGGTATAAATGAAAACACGTCCTGTAACCTGTGGTATATCCCTTGTCAAGATATTAATTGTAATGATATTATATGTAATTGAAAATAATTCCTAGTCTTGTACACGTAAATTATTAATAATTGCAAAACTGTGTTAGCTTGCTATTTAGCTCAAAAAGTATGTAAATCCATGAACTATCATATGTCACTTTCAAATTTACCTGCAAAGCCGCCATTGGGGTTGTAATTTCTTTCCCTCGGTTGGTATCCAACTAGTTCAAGATGATTGTTATGAATTTTTTAACTATATTTGGGAACTCATTATATTTCCCAAAATATTTATTTTTGAATGGCAAATATCAGTTAAAGTAAGTAATTATTAAATACTGCAAGAACTGGGATTGTACTCTTTCAAACTTCTAGCACTTGATTTTCTCTACTTATCAGGAAACCCCGAAAAGTAAGCCTCAGCGCAATCGTATATATATAGTTCAAGATTCGTTCGAAAGAATGTTTAATAAAGTGGATAATGCAATAAATACCTACAAATTTTAATAAAGCTATTAGCAAAATATCTGATTCTAGATCGTAAAAAAGGTAATGCAATTTACAAAATAAAATCTGTTCTCTAGGGCTACGAAGTAGAATTTTGAATCTGTAAAAATATTAAGGATAATTTCTAAAACAGTAAGGATTTAGACAGCATTGCTTAATTTTCTAGAAACTTATGTGCGACGCTACAGAGTGGATTAACCAAAATATCCATTAGTGAGCAATGTACGATGGTATAAGTGATTTTTGAAAATGTTCTCTTCTTTTTCTTACAGACGACGTATTTAAGTATTTAAAAACAATAAAAAAGCCTCTGCTACAGATAGTATAACAAAACGCGCATAAGTAAAACAACTTACTAAAAATCTTTTAATTTCATTCGTTCCCTTCCTAACCTAGCTGTCTAGGGTTGTCAACAAATATCACCAAATCTTCCCCCAAAAAGAGATTTATACGCTCGAACATTAAAAAAACACTAATATAGAAGTTTTGTGTCCTTGGAACGCCTTCCAACGGCGTGGGACCTACCTTATTTATCTGCGTTGTCCTTTTCTTCAGTTCCATGTAGGCACGACCAACTCTATAGAAATATAAAAATGAAATAGAATTGAACATTATCTGCAGGAACGAAATCGTAAAAATTCTAAAGGAAATAACAATGGAGTGACTAAGCAGTTACACACTTCATTCAAACGGATTTCTTACAAAAATTGTTCATACATTGAGGGTATTGCAGTACCTAAAATCTAATTTCTCGCTCCAATCACAAAAGTTATAGGGTCGTCTCTTTTTAGCACGTATGACCAGCAATGTCGGTGTAGTGGATTCAAATATATTCTGGGGAAAATGGGTGCAATTTTGAAATACCCTTTGGTTTTACCATTCTTACTTATTCCCAGCTACATCATGAAATTAGAGCTGCACGCCTTGTATGTAATACTATGAATTTCGGTGAATTGAATTATATTGGAAAATATGGGTACAACTTTGAAATACCCTATAAATAACTGATAAAAATAAGTTATGTTTTACCTGTAAGTAAGCTGGATTTGGTCTTCCCTAACGGCCTGTACGAATGGAAAACAGACACAAAACAATAACACGCACTGTCACACATCTTGCAGTATCAAATACTTTACCGAAAGTGATATTATTACCTGTGTTTTATAAGTATGGGGTGTATATAACCAATCGGTAACATAATGTTGCGAAACGATATTAGTCAAGAAATGATTTAACCAGTAGCTATGTAACAGTTTTGATTCAAATCTTATCTGTACTCTTTTACCAAAACAGTTGAATTATTATTAGTTTTACATCTGGAATTACGATATAAAATGCATTTCAGTCTTCAATTTACTTAAGGTGTTTTAATGTACAAGGTTTTGTAATTATTATAAAATTAGATTCCAATTGATTTTTAAACAATTATGAAACACTTGATAATACTAGTATCACACTTTACGTTTTCAAAAGTTACTACATATACGTAATATTATGTAAGTGGTTGTTTTTATGCTTACAATTCAACCTTAAAAGAAAAAAGATATGATTTGAAACAAAACTGTTACGCAGCTACAGGTTAAACCACTTCTTCCGGTTCTCGTTTTGCATTTACATAATTTCTAGAAGTAAATAACAAACTGGCATATATTTACCTTCACCTGTAATTCTTGATTATTATATGAGGGGTTGAAATCAATACTCCAATGAAGGCTTTGTAAACAAATTTGAAGTGGCATATGAATTTACATAACTTTTAATGTGAATACCAATTTGACACAGAAATCCCTTCACCGATTATTCTTGATTATTATAAGTGGGGGTGAAAATACAATCTCAATGAAAGCTTTGCAAGTAAATTTTAACGTGACATATGATAGTTCACGGATTTACATTATTTTTGGGCTAAATAGCAGACACAGCAGCACAGTTTTACAATTATTATTAATTTACGCATACAACAGTAGGAATTACTTTTAATTACGTATAATATTATTACAGTTATAATCGTGAGAAGAGATGTACTGACAGGGAACACGACGTATTTTCATTTATACCTGTGAGAGCATTCATTTTAGCGCAATCTACTTTTTTCGTGCCTTTATGGTGTTAGGGAATTTTCAGCAAAACGGTTGCTATGTCTAGTTACTCACATCACATAAGTTGACAGAAACACAATATACGCGCAAACGTCCTGCACAAAATCATTGAGTAAAGAAATAATTAATAATTAATTTCTTACTCAATGACAAAATGTAACAGCTGTGCGTTCTTCGCTTGGTCACCTTCTAGTAGATAATACTGTGAACTATCGTATGCTGATTTACTTTCGATTTAATTATACGTGACACTACTAAATCTGAGAATGAAATTGGCAAACTTCATTTGTAAAAATAACTTATATGTTAATGACTATTGTATATTTTTACTGCAAAAACAAGCATATAACAGGCCACTAAACTTAAGATTTTCAAAAATTCATAAAAGATTTTAAATCAGTTCCCCGAGCCTTGCAGACGTTTATCAAATATCATGAATAAAAGGACATAAAATCAAAGTGTAAAAAATTGTGGGTCTCAAAGTCGGGCGTAATTAATAAACAAAAAATATATTTTTATCGACCATTAAATTCGTTATCATGTTACAATATTTAACGAAAATCTTTGTAATCGTCTAAAAGATATTTTGTTTTTATATTTTGGAGCGCGTTGTTTTCAGATATTTTTTTGTTAAAATGATTTGCTCGCACAATGATTCGAACTGAAATTTTTCAGTAAATGGGCGTTAAAGACGAAGTTTAAAAAAACACAGAATATCTCATAGGCGAGCTTAGTGAGTGTGAGGAGTCCTATATCCAGCAGTGGATGTTTTGAGAGCTGAGAAGAAGAAGAAGAAGAGCTCAGTTAATAAAAAAATATATATTTCTAGACCTTTAAGTCCTTCATCACGATACAATATTTAAACAAAATCTTATAATTATCTTCGAAGGATAATTGCTACGGTTGTATTCTCAAAACAATTATTTTCACTAGCATTTGAGTGCATAAAGACTAATAACAAACTAACGGTTATGTGAAGTCTTATAAGACATTTCAGTAAACGAGAGTCAAGAGTTTTCAAAACTTCCCAGAAGACCTCAAAAACAAGCCACGTTAACACCTCAAAAATAATTGGTAGACCTTTCCGAACACTGTCAAGTCACAAAATTTAATCAAAATCCTCATATTATTTTTGAAACATTTTCTTGGGGTAAGCTGGAAGTGTCTGATTCTAGTAACACTGGGCTATTAAATAACTTACGGTATATATCACTTGGATTAAGAGTAACAGCAACAGTTTTTGAGTATGTCAACGTTGAAATTAAATCATGAAGATTATTTTTGGCTTAATGAGCTCGTCAAAACATAGTTTTTATTAGAGCCTTCCCGTACATCATAAACAATCTCGTCTAAACAAGATATTGCCAAAAAGTTTGTGTAACTTCCTCTTCCGGTTCGGGTATTTTTTTTTCGAAGGTGTACTGCGTCGGCAAATATTTACTAATCTTCAACATATCAAATTTCATCAAGATCGAAAGGAAGTACATCTATACAGACATTCACATACACAGATATTTTCTAAAATAATACGTTTTTGGATATCTTAAAGTATCACGCTATCAATACTTTCCTTATACTTATAATAAATTACAGTAGAAGTCTAAACTGTGTTTCCACAATACTCCTACAATATACAAACTCTTGACCTTCTAATGACGCCAAGTTACTTGTTATATCTGATGCAGACTACAAAAGCCAGAAGTTTCTATCTTATTTTTAAACAATTAAAACAATCTCTTGATGATTTTTTGAAGCTATTTGTTCTCTAAACCTTTTTGTTTAATGAATTGTACAAAAACAATGTAAGTTAGCTCACGTAGTATGTTCGTAATTATACAGCGTGTTGATAAAGTTCCTCATTAAATTCATAATTTCGTTATTTAATATCCTCCTTGTCGTTCTTTCTATGGGGGTCATGTGAAATCGCGAGTTTACATTAGCAGTCCAAACAATTTAGACGATTTAAAGCGTCCTGTTCGTTTAGAAATGGATCCACCCAATGGGGCGGGCGATACAAAGTGTTTACACACATGCTGGTCTACGTGAACTGGTTAATGCTGGACAATTTAAACATTTCCGTTGAGTTATTTTTCATATCATTATTATTTTCTTTAAAAATAAATTCTGAATTTTTAGAACTTTATGCGTATTTTTTTCAAAAATGTTCCAATTATTTTATATTATCATTTAACGGGCGAGGAGATCCGCCTAAATAAAGAAAAAAATGGGATCTCCTTTCAAAAAAATTTTAATGACCTCATAACGCAGATACAAAACCGATAGAAAAAAATTATGCGAGGAAGTTCCCTTTTAAAAAACATAATTGCCATGTTTGAGGGTTTTCCAAAAAACAACATTAAAGAACAAAATTATGAATTTTGTGCGGAACTTTATCACCATGCTGTATGTATTTACATAGCATTAAATTATTACGTCATATCAAAATTGTCACGTTAATATACCTTAATTAATTAATTACTTCTTAATGAGTAAAGACATCCAAATTACCATCAATCATATCCTAAAAATTGTTTGTATAAATACTTACCAGTAAATTAGCAGAGCTTTAATATATTGCCATGTATTCCTCAATTAAATTTTAATTAAATAAAAAAAGGCGAGCAATTTTCAGCAATGATTCTGTATGTTTAATTACAAATGTTTTAACATGCACATTACGAGTTCTGCAAAAATTACATCATGCTAATTATTTTAAGTACTGCTTTTCAAGCTTAGTTAATTTTGAATCAGACATCCGTTCAATAAATTTTGGCATTGAAACGGAAGATCAAACATGAACAGAAAGTTGGCGAAGCATTTTAGTTAAATTTTTCAATATGTATGAATTATATAATAGTTTTATTCAAAATTGGGTTTCTACGACTTAAAGCAATCGACGTATTTTAGAAATTGCTAAAATCAATGTATAGAACATAATTATATCCTTCATTGCGCACTAGACTTGCAGAGCTACACCAATTTATGTTACAGTACGTTAAAATAGCGAAATTTTATACAGCTATACAAGTTTAGATTCAACGGAAAAAAGCATGAGTTTTGCAATGACATGGTCGTAAACAAGGACAGGCACAAGCGGCGATTACCAGAGCTTCAAAAATTAGATTCGTGTAGTACTAAAATATCTGAATATTCAGTCACTGTTACTTATTTCCTCATTATTTAACTGTCAAACCCATTATGCAGTTCAAACTCTTAGTTTAAAGCAATATTTTTCATTGAAAGTACATTTCTTGGAGTTTTATGCTTTGTACTATTATTTATTTAATTCTGTTATTAAAATTGCAAGTTAACCATTACTAATAGGGATATGTCAACCACTTGTTTATAATTTCAAGTTATTTAATAGTGGAGGCATAATTTTCTATGAACTTTTAACAACAGCAACAATGAAAAATTCGGCACTAATAAGGAGATTTTAAGCTACAAAGCAACACCAGATAATCTTAAATTTTGAACCAACACTCACTTATGGAATATATTTTCATCAAAGAACCGTATAAGACAAACTCTAGTAATATATAATAACGTTCCAGCGAGCTAGAATGATAGAATACAGTAAGATCTCGTTTAGCGCTTCCTCGATTGACGCTGATTCGATATAACGCGGTCTACTCGAAGCCTAAAAAAAGCTTAAAATATACACTGATTTAAATTATCACGGCATTTTATTAAGTGGTATATAATATGATTATTCCTGAACCCGAACCAATCAGCAGAAGGTGGTAATTCGTCGTAGCGCTGTACTTCCCTTAAATCTACGTTTGTTTGGTGCGTTTGTTTTCGTGCATCGTGTTCATTGTGAAACAGTGTCCACGCTATCAATATGGTCGAATGATCTGGATTTTGAAAGGAGTGTACAAGTAAAGCGAGGCGTTTTGGATGCGATCTCCTACTATCGACATTTGCTTTAGGAGAAAAAAAATAGACAAATGACACTAGACGACTTCATCGCAAAAAATCCAAAATTTCAGAAGAGCCAGGACCTTCACCACAAAAATGAATTTTATATTTCTATGTGCATATGTGTATGTCTTATGTAACATATATTATTATGCAAATTAATATAAAAATAACTTAAAATTAAAGTAAAATTTGTTTATTTCGGTCGCGTGTTCCCCTTTCCCTATTTACTATATGTTAAAATGACCTCGTTTAACGCTGTTTCATTTAGCGCTTTGTCTTCTAGGAACGCATCCTAAGCGTTAGACGAGGTCTTACTGTATATTAGGAGCAGATAACATAAAGCAATGTTAGCTTCTTCTTATGTTTAATTATTAGATTATTACTCTTCGTAATTCAGTAAAAACCAATTTTAGGGCCTCGGGTAGTTTCTACAATCACAAAGCAAGTAATTTCTGAGATAACATTGCAATTACGTGAAATGATAAAGTCAAAAAAAAATGTATGAAATAAAAATCAATATATTTCTTTATTGTGAATAAATTTATATTTCTTAATTGTGAATAAATTTATGGCAAACTAATCGTTTAATGCAATCGCTCTTTAGAAAATTATTTACAGAACTGAGTAAATAAACTACCGCAAAGGAACTATATGCTATACAGGGTATCTCAACGTGATTGTATAATACTTCACCAGGGTATTTTTGGGTTAAAAGCAAGTATAAACGTCTTTATAAACATATATTCGAAAATGCATAGTTTGGGAGATAAACACTGTTTTTTTACCACAAGTTATGTACTGACTTAAGTAATTTGCATGATCTGAACATCAAATAGGCTTACTATATTTTTGATAAAATTTCCGTATTGTTTGACGTATCTCAATTACACGTTTTTCCTATTTGTTGTCATGGTCCCGATTACATATACTTTAGCCGATGGAAATTCGTTGTTACCATCGCGAACGATTTCCCGACAGACGTTTATCGTACCACCAAATGTGTTCAAGAGACGGGAAGCGTAAAATTGAAAAAAAAACGGGGATACAGCAAATGTTAAACCTGTGCAATTGAAAGAAGCAATTTGAATGAAACTTGAAAACCAACAACCAGTACAATACGAATTTCCGCCGTCAAAAAACGGGCAAAGAATTGTTTGGCGAATTCTTATGGAGTAGTCTCAGTCTCTACATTCTATTCACTATTAGCAGGTGCAAGCTTAATCGAAGGACACAATGAATACAGAGAAGAAGCTTTTGGTCGTTGGGCTATACTTCAAGAACAAGTAAACGTTTATTTCCCGCCGAATGTTTTATTTACCGTGAAGCCACATTTACGCGAAACGGGATTTTTAATCACCACAATGCGCATATATTTATCTATGAAAATCCACATGCAATAATTAGCGCACTTCATCAAATGCCCTTTTCTATCAAGTAGTTATAGAATATCAATTACTAGGGCCTATTTACTTCCAAACAGACTAACAGGAGTTGCATGCCTTCAGTTCCTACGAATTGGAAGCAATATTTGAAAATATTCCTTTCCAAACTCCTCTAAATACTTATTTTGTGCAAGGCGGAGCACCTGCACATTGTTTCGTAGAAGTAAGAGACTACTTAAACGAAACATTCGACAATAACTGGATATGGCGACGTGGTTCTGTGCCATGGCGCCTCGTTCACCAGATCTAAATCCGCTTGATTTTTGCATATGGAGTTATCTAAATCAATTAATTGAATCAGAACCTATTCCAGGCCTAGATGATTTAAAAAATAAAATTAAAAATGCATTTATTTAAATCAGACAAGTTCCGGGCATTTGTAAGCGAATTCAAAGCTCTTTTAGGAGAAGGTTTCCTGCATGGGTTGAAACAAATGGAAGCCACACTGAACATCTTTTATAACGGTTTATTTTAGTTGGTCATTTATTAAATGTGAACTATTATTTAAAGCAGTGTTTATCTCTGAATCTAACCATTTGCGAATACATGTTTATTAGGACTTTTTTGCTTGCTTTTGACCCAATAATACCCTTATGAAGTATTATGCAATCAAAGTGGAACACCCTGTATTTACACATACTATCTTAATTTTAAGCGCATTCTTTTAAAACCGAAAATTTGAACACAAATTAAAATGTCTTACAAAACTTTGATTTTTGAAAACCAAAATTTCTGTTGAGAATGTAATATTTCGACTTCAAACTCGAGATTACGATTGTAAGATCTAGATCTTCTGGAGTTTAAAACTGAAAATCTGAACTTAAATTTAAATATATTTCAAACCTTCGACTTTTAAAGCCAATATCTCTATTTAAAATGTAACATCTCTACTTCAAATGTGAGATTTCGATTTTATACTTAAGATCTCAATACTAAACTCGTCATTTTTACTTAATAGGTATTTATTTTCATCTTTAATTTATCAGAATCTAAATCTTCACTTTAAATGCAGAATGTATTCAAGATCTGATCTTAAAGCATCTGTACTTCCAATTCAACATTATATGTAGAACTTACAATTTTGATTCAAGTTTTCAAATTTACGTTCGCAAAGTTTTCCTTAATTTAAGACTCGATATCTGAATTTAAAATTGAAATATCTTTTCTTAAATCAAGATCATGAGTTTCAAATATACATTACAACAACCAATTTAAGATTTAAACTTTAACCTCAATATCTCAACATGACACTCACTATTTCAACTTTAAGAGCAATACCTCCACTTTTAAATTCAATATTATGCCTGAAAACACAAGATCTCGACGTAAAATATAGAAAACTCGACAAATTCTTCTTCAACTTCAAGTTTAAATTAAAGATGTGACCTTAAAATGTAAAGTTGTTACTTCAAAATTCAACTTTCCGCCTGAAATTTTACTTCTAACTGGAAATTTTAGTTTTGAAATTCGAATTTCACAAATGAACTTAGGAGTTCGATTTAAAGTGAAACTTCAAAATGTTTAGATCTCCACTAAACTTTATATTCACCGAAAGCAAAAATATATCAATTGAGTTGCAAGATTCTGCAAAAATCTATGCTTCTAGATTATTGCATTGGTATATCTTATGTAACAGTAAATATGTTCGAAAGTGACGTCGAGCTCCCAATAAAGATTAAATTCGTATTAGATGCCATTATAAAAATTGTAATTTAAAAATAACTTCATTATTTGCAAAAACCGATAGCTAAAGTTTTTAAATTTAATATTTATTTATCGTGGTTGAAATGTTTTTCGGGTATGTTTTTAAAAAACCAATTTCCCCTGGATAATTAAATTTCGCTAGGTTTCTCTTCCAGAATACCCGCCACAAAAACTTTCTAAAAGCAATCGAAAACGATGAGAACATGTTGTGCAACTGATAAACCTCTACAAATAAAATATAGAATGAGTTTGCACTATCGGATTGATAATGCGAACTCATTCTATACTCTATGAACGGACTGTTCATTGATACGTCATTATTTAATCCAATATTATGTAAAGTTAGAAAAAAACTACAGTTACTTGTAGTTCTGCTTAAAACGTAACCGCAGAGACTTATTAGGTAATATTTTGTTACATTTTTTAGGTGCAAACATGCACTTTATTGACTAAAAAAAGAAATGTATTTTCATAGCAATTTGAAATTTGTAACGATCCACCGATTCCATGAGTGTTAGATAAGTCAAAGTTCTTGATAATAATTCAAAATGAACTTCAAAGGTTACCGGTATTAATTGACTTGTCCGTCTTATTTTGATCGTTCTAAAATTATACTTCGAAAATAGAACGCACATAATATCTGTTTACATTTAGAAACAGTTAACACGTATTTAAAATTATCACTAAGATGAATTGCTATCTTTAAATATTTACAAACTCGTGCCCTAAATTGTGGTTTTAAGTAATTTCCAAGAGTACAATTTGTTTTATACAAATTACTGTTAAATTGAATTTCTAATAATAAATACATATTATGCGAGGGCTGTCCGCTTTCTGCTGAGCCTAGCAAGGTAATAAACAATTTATTGACAGAACATATTTATTTATAATTGTTCATAGTATTCCCATCCATAGTCAATGCATTTTTGCATCTGTGAAAACCATTCTTCAAAACATTTTCTCCAACCTTCCCGCGTTAGGTTATTCATTTCATTTTTAAATGCGTCAACCGCTTCTTTGGCCGATGTAAAACGTAAACCCCGTGACTTATTCTTTACACATGAAAATAAAAAGAAATCATTAGGTGCTAGGTCTGGATTATACGGCGAATGACCCATTATTTCATTGTTTTGGGCATTCGAATACCAAGTCGTTCGAGCAACAGGATGCGTCCGATCTTTATCTTTATCTTGATGCAAGATGATCCTTCCTCTTGGACGATTTTCGCGAACATTTTGGAAAACTTGAGGCAAACCAACAGCATTAGCTGTACGTAGATCATCCACTGCTAAAGTGGAAATATGTTCAGTAATTCCAAAAATGTTTGTCGGACCCGAATCGTTCTCAAAGACCCAAACTGCCGACTGTTGCTTTCCTTCATAACAGTATACCCACTGTAAAAATGTACTTTTAGTTTTTAAATTTGATGTTTTTGCCGCCTTGCTATGCTGTTTCCTCCCTTCAGGTGTCGAAGAGGGTAATGACCCCTTGGGGTGGTGTGATCAGCCATCTGGTCGGCAGACGGAGTCTGAACTCGCTGCCAGTCAGAAGCTGCAGCCATGTTTTTCTTATGTTTGTATAAAAATTGTTAATTTTGATGTATTTACAAGAATAAACCAGCTTAATTTTCAATTGTTATTCTTCGAGCTATTCCAAAGTAACTGCGGAACTCGGGAAAACACAACATGGTCCTTCGAGCCGGATAGTTTTTGAAGAATGAAGCATGGTTCTTCGATCCACATAGTTTTGAAGAATTAAGCATAATTCTTCGATCCACATAGTTTTTGAAGAATGAAGATGCTGATGGTTTTACAGTCGAAGAAGTATACCTAGGTACCACTATTCCTTTTATTTAAAATAGCTTAGTGTTCTTCAAAAACGTAAGTTTAATTTGTATTTTACAGTTTTTCGATAACAAATTCGACAATGTTTAAGGGATTTGTAACCATTACTCGCTTTATTTACGGCATTTGATTGAAAAATGTTTCTACGTTTATCGTTAATTTGTGCGTTACTATTTAACCGAAAAACTCAAAATAGGTGTATTTGGTAAAAAACCTCGACAATTTCATTCGAAGTTTTTTACTTCTGT
>JABXWE010042646.1:0-26733 GCA_014611495.1 Limonius californicus | reverse complement strand
AAAGATGCAGGATCGATGGCTCCATAATTATGTTGAAATTGAAGTTAGAATACTTCGAAACTATCATGAAACTTGTAACATAGAACAGGTAAGATTTAAATTCTCTTAATTTCTTACTCAATCAAACACTTTCAACTTTGATAAAATAATTCACTTTGCAGGAATATCGAAGATAAATTAAACACAAACCCAACTTAAAAAACACCAGGTAAGATTTATTGTAATAAAAAAAAATAACTTAACACAAGTTTAATTCCAGCAAAAATAACTCTTGTTTACTAAAATAAAATTCTCACACTTAACCTCACATATTACATGATAAACCAAAACGACTCCGCCCACTAATATTCAACTCCCGACCAAATTGGCCTTAATTTCATTCTCGGAGCAACAAGACAATACGTCTGCCCCGTAAGAGAGCTTAAACAAGACTAAATTTCAATAAAATACCAAAATCCTATCTCAAATGCACCAATAGAAAACTTGAATTGTATCACCCCTTCCCAGACCTCTTATCAATTAAACAAAAAACGACTCTTACAGCCTAAATAAACAAATATTTGAAAACACTAACTTCATAAACACAATCTATGGAAAATTAGCAATCTGATGATACCAAATTTGTACACATTTATACTAAATAATAAACACGTGTTTTAAATTTCAAATTTTAACAAAAATTTACAATTGAGCTTTTAAACCACCAAAAAATAATTAACTAATCCTTCATTAACATAATTAATTAAATATGTGACTTTTATACAAACTCAAAAATTCTTATATTTAACTGTTATTTATCTGAATAAAAGTATCCAAAAACCTTCCTCTAATAAAACATAAACTATTAACAATAATCAAAAATCTTAAATTCTTATTTTAACCTTGACATATGCAATTTTACAATGTTCATATGACAATATTAAAAATATTAACTTTACAGGGCCACAACATTACTATGGATGCACCAATTCATCATCAAAACAGAAAACAGAAGTCCCCACTGTCCACTCACTAATTTTCACTGAAAACACCATTCCAACACGAGTACACAGAGTACATCGTAGACTACTACGAAAGCTCGGAATATACCTTTTTATGTTATAAAATTTACATTTATAAAATAGAGTAAGAAAAACCTCGTACAGAGCATGATTTAGATTACAAATAAGTTCATCAATCTTAATTTTAGTCATAATGTGGATTATTAGCAGTAAAAACGGTATCCTTTCAACATGATCGATATGCAACGTAGGCAAAATAGATCATATAGGGTAAATAACAAATACAAATCTAAAGATATTTCTTTCAAATTTGGTACACATACTTACCATTATACAATACAGTGACGGAATTATTTTCATTAACCAGACTTGACCGCAAGAGGCACTTAACCTACCACTGAAATTTTATTTTAGCTCTAACTTTGTTATTAGTAGAAGGTTTTAAAATTTTATGTTATTTTCTGAAAGAGAATTAAAAAATACAAAAATAAGGTACTGTAATACTCGTAGTCGGGGTGCCGGGCAAGCTCATAGCCTAGGGTTCGCTGGATATAAAGTTTGTTAAAAGTTTATAATATTTATTCCTATACTGTACAATTCTACCTTAATTAAAGTATTTGATTATTCCAACAACACATGCAACTAAAATTTCTAAGTTCGGAGTTAAATGAATACACAAGAAAATTAAACTGAATATTCAGAATGGGATACTGCGGGCTAATAAAAAAAAATTCAGAATATAATTAATTATTCCGTAGTCCGGTCCTGGAATGTCGGTAATTCAGTCCACTGCACACGAGACGGAGCGTTGCTGTACTTGGTTTGCACGCGGAGCTCGGAATGTGAGGTTAACAGCTTGCTAAATTAGAAATCAAATATGTTATTAATACACAGGATATATCAGACTGGAATCTACGGTGTCTTACTAAAAGTTAGTTCGGGTGCGTCGAATCAAGTTTGTGAATTTCATGCGGCCGTAGTTCGGTGTGTTTTATCGGTGGTTTTAAATGCGGCGAAATTAGAATGTATTCAGAATTCAAACGTAGGTTCGTAGTAATTTCATTCGCTGGGGTTTCGCTAGCTGAGGTAAAATACGTGAATTTGCTTTAATTATTCGGGACTATTTACGGGATAGGAAACACTGGTAGAATGCGGTTTTTGCACCAGATTAATTCAGTGTACGGGTTTATTTAAACTGGGATTGCGTTTAGCAAAACTCGGGATTTTTTTACAGGATAATACACTTCCAGAATGCGTCTCGCACCAGATTAATTCAGTGTACGGGTTTATTTAAACTGGGATTGCTTTTAGCAAAATTCGGTATTACAATCCCAAATTAGGCCAAGAGCACAGGGAAAAGTAATTGTTGTCAGAATGCGGTTTGCACCAGATTAAGACAGCACTTCTCAGGATTTTAGGCAGGATTCTCAGGTTTGCGGTAAATTGTATTTTTGGTACAAGATTCGGATTATAAGTTCAGGTCAGGATAGGTTTTCTAAGCTCGACTACTTCCTTCTGATCTGGACTCAAAAGTTAATGATTTTTCTTCGGGAAGCTCCTTTTGTACCCGTTTTCCATCTGATCTGGCTCGGTCTCTTCGCTCTTCGGTTCGCGGGTAGTGGGGAACGCCTCGCTAAACTCCATTTGCAGCGCCGCGTGCGCTCCTACGATGAACTAACAACGCGAAAATTTCCTATACAAATTTAAAAATGCGTTGTCCCCAAGAACTTCGTTACAGTATTCTTAGTTCATACGGGTAGGGGCAACCGTTTGCCTTAAAATGCTTGTCCCAAGTTTTGGGTTGTCGTTATGAAGTGCAATTATCAGGTAGCCATGATCGCAAAAACAATGGGTAGTGCTTGCGACCTTCAGTAAAGAACAATGCTAAGTCAATTAAATACTTTGGTGTTATAGAAATTGTATTTTTAATTTCTGTTTCATTTACGAAAATGCCTCGACATAACGAACGTCGCTGCATTTTCGTAAACACAAAACAGAAATTAAAAATTCAATTTCTAGAGAATAACTTAAGAATAACAGTTCTAAAATGCGATATCAAATGCGGTAGAATGTATAGGAACAAACACTATAACATATTGTTGTTATTTAAGACACAAATTTAGGCAAATCTTCTTCTTCTTCTTCTTCTTTAGCAGCCCTTCATCGTCCACTCTTGAACATAGGCCTCCCCTTGTATTTTCCACTCCGATCTGTTTTGAGCTAGTTGGCACCATCTATTTCCCGCTTTTTCTCTTATATCATCTATCCAGCGCCTTTTTGGTCTTCCGACGCCACGTTTGTTTAGTCTTGGCCTCCACAGTACTACATGTTTTGTCCATCTATCGTCTTCTTGCCTGGCGACATGTCCTGCCCACTTCCATTTTGAATTAGCTATGGTCGTGATTACATCTTCCACTCTAGTTCTCCTTCTAACTTCTTCGTTTTTTATGTGGTCCCTAAGGTTTATCCCCAACATAATTCTCTCGATGGCTCTCTGTGTTATTCTGAGTTTGTTGGCGGACTTCACAGTTAGAGAGGTTGTCTCCATACCGTATGTCATTACAGGAAGTATACAGGCGTTAAAAACTTTCCTCTTTAAGTTAATTGGAATGTTGTGGTTCTTCAGTATGTTTCCTAATTTTCCTGCGGCTGCTCAGGTCATGCGTATTCGTCTATCGATTTCGGCGGCTTGATTTTCCTTCCCTAGCTTTATCAAATGTCCTAAGTAGACGTATTCTTTCACATTTTCAATAGCGTTTCCGCATACTAGGACATTTGCTTCATCGGGAGATAGGATTTTTGTTTTTCCCAGATTCATTTCAAGTCCTATTTCTATCGATGCAGTTTGAAGTTCTACTAACATGTCTTGTAGTTCTGCTACGTTATTACTGATGAGTACAATGTCGTCCGCGAAGCGGAGGTGACTTAGGTATCGACCGTTAACATTTATGCCTTTGTTTCGCCAATCCAATCTCTTAAATACGTCTTCTAATGCAAGAGTAAATAGCTTCGGAGAAATAGTATCTCCTTGTCTTACTCCTTTTTCTATTTGTATTTTATCTGTTCTTTGCTCTTCCGTGATATTAACCTGGAGCGTTGCGTGGTCGTAGATATATTTTAACAGGTTTTTGTATCGCGAGTCTACTCTTGCATTATCCATTGCGTTAAAAATGGCCCAGAGTTCCACCGAATCGAACGCTTTTGTGTAATCGATAAAAGTGAGGTAAAGTGAGACATTGTACTCGGTACATTTTTCTATGAGTGTTCTTAATGTTTGTATATGCTCTATTGTGCTGTAACCTTTGCGAAAGCCTGCCTGTTCTGGAGGTTGATAATTGTCAAATTTATTTGTCAATCTGTTGGTCATAATTTTGGTTAGTAGCTTATACGGGTGAGGTAATATACTTATGGGTCTGTAATTTTCTATTTTATATTTATCGCCCTTTTTATATAACAGCACTACCTGTGCGTTTTTCCAGGTGTCGGGGATTTTACCTTCCGAGAGACATTTGTTCCGAAGCACCTCCATCGACTCGATTGTAACCGCTCCACCTATTTTTAGCATTTCTGCCGTGATACCATCTTCACCAGGGGCACGACCGTTTTTCATATGGGATAGAGCATATTTTATCTCCACTGATGTAATGTCAGGAAGTCTGAACCAATGTTTATAACGTTTACAAGGTCTATACTGTGTGGTTCTGGGTTCGTGGAGGAAAATAGATTCTTATAGAAGTCCCCAATGATTTGTGTTATTTTTGTTTTATCTGTTTCGATGTCGTTGTTTGCGTTCTTAAGTTGGTGTATTCTCATTCGTCCCTTTGTGTATATTGACTTTATAACCTTCATGTTTTTGTTGTTTTCTATTACGTATTTGATTTGTTCTGTATTATATCTTCGTATATCTCTTCTTATATTCTTTTTAATTGTCTTATTTAATTCTGAGTACTCTGGTAGTTTCCTACTCATTTCCCTTCGTTGTTTCATTAGATCTTGAGTTTCTTTTGTTATTTTTGTATTTTTGTGCTTTGTTGTTGCTGTTGCGCATGTCTTTTTGGTTACTATTTTCACAGCATTTCGTATTTTGTCTTCCAGTTTATTGATATCGAGTGTTAATAATTCGTCTCTATTTGATAATTTCTTATGTAGTTCCTCTTGGTATTTATCAGCATTTTGCTTCAGTTGTTCTAAGGTTGGAAATTTCTTTTGTCTTATTAGTTTGTTTCTCTCGGCTTTGGTATTTATTTCTATAGTTGCCCTTATAAGCCTGTGGTCGCTTCCCGTGTTGAATTGGTTTAGGACTGATACGTCCTTTATAATATGTTTTTTGTTCGTTATTATGTAATCGATTTCGTTTTTTGTTCTGGAATCGGGGCTTCTCCAGGTCCAACGTCTTTGTTCCGGTTTTTGAAAGAAAGTATTCATACAATACATTTTTTCACTTTGGAGATAGTTTATTAATGTTTCTCCTCTATTATTTGCTGATCCAAGTCCAAAATTTCCTCTGAATGGAATGTTATCGCTGTTCTGCTTTCCCACTTTTGCGTTGAAGTCGCCCATTAATAACGTAAAGTGTGTTTTTCTGTTCTTCGGGCCAGCGAGATGTCCTCGTATAATTGATCTATTTCCTCGTCGTCAGCGCTACTTGTGGGGGCGTATATTTGAATTATTTGAAGACTATATCTTTCTGATATCTTCAATATTACATATATGACTCTAGGTGATATGGCCCTCATTGTGGTGACTAGGTGTTTGATTCTCTTATTTATCATTATTGCTGTTCCCCCTATATGTGTGTCGGTTTCTCCATTGTTTTGGTATAGTAGGTGGCCTGATTTTAGAATGCTACATTTTTCCTCTGGTAATCTTGTCTCGCACAGACCTACTATGTCCCATTTGATGTGTTTTAGTTCTTCCTCTAATTCCTCAAAGCGTTCAATAGAGCTCATTGATCTGATGTTGTAGGTGGCAGCGTATAGTTTGGTTTTATGTGTCCTACTGGGTTTCTTGGGTGGTCGCGAGTTTTGGCCTCCCCCAGAATCCGTGAGGCTGACCTTTTTTAAGGTGTGGCATTTGGAGTATTCCATCCTACCCACCTGGGGTACTTGTCCATTTCGTTTTAAACTCGCCGTACTTTAGGGGGTGTGATAGCCATTATCCTCCACGCTGGCTAGACGGGTTGGAAGATGTCCGCTCAGCCGTCCCTAACCTGGGAAACAGACGCTGTTTGCAGCCGCTTCTCTGGAGACAGACGCTGCGAGTGCTAATTTTGGTCCGCCCCGGACATTTCATTTCTCCGGTACCACCCATATCTGGGAGGCATTCCCCTATCCGCCACCTGGGGAGGCGCCCGATGGGGGACTAGCAACCCCTCACGGGGTTTAGGCAAATAAATAAATGGTTTTATCAAAAAATACGAAGGCAATTTTTGAACTAAATGGCAATGCGTTCCATGTATTCTCTTATCGGTTTCAATTGCTTATATGAGATACATGAGCCAAAATATATTTACATAGAGAAGGTACATAAATCAAAATTACATTTATGTTAGAAAATGGTTTTTGCCTATAATATTTACTAAAATATACGTAACTTCTGTCGGCTCTATAAAAGCTGGGAAGAATATAATGGATTAAAGAAATGGCCGTACCGGCAAGTGTTTCTTCGAATCTGTGGGAAAAATAAGTAATATAGGTAGCTATATGAGTAGATAATATGTGTAGCATGCTTAATAATTATTCCCCTAGCAGTGATTGGATGAGGTAGTCAGCTGGCAGAAGTAGCCTCGTGAAGGCACCTAGTTTGAATTGTTATTATTATTATGAACGCTACATCAATTCTAGGAGGCCGTAGGCTGACTTTTACGTGGGGAAAAGTTGCTAATTATACTCACCTATTTGCATGTGGGGCTGAGGGGGAATATCCCCCTGCGACTCCCTGTGAATAACAGTGTGTCTGGTTGGACAAAGTCTAGTTGCAGAGTTCCCATTGGAGGATTGGTGCACCAGAAGATATGCATAATTGTAGTAGTTACTCTACGCTTACGAATGACTGCTGCCACACCAGCTAGCCGGCAGATCAGCATCCGTATCCAGTTCGAGTCCCAATCCAGGGGCAGATGGCTGGAAGACCCCCGGTGAGTACAACAGCCTAATATTTATTGACAGATCAGTAAGTTTGTGTTTAATTATATGTTGCATAGCACCTGCCTGTTACCGCCAGTGAGTTCTGATCGCATCCGCTGTTTGTTTATCCAAGAACTCCATAAATGAAATGTAGATGCATTGTAAGTTTGATCGGCCCTCACACCTCATACCTTGGACTTTAAATACGAACTCAACTAAAGACAAAACTGAAAATCTAGGGCATCAAAAATTCACATAAATTCCATCGAATTACAAACCGATGGCAAGTGGGGTGTGTTACATCATTCTGGTTACGTGGGAACCCACATATCAGCAACGCTTACACGTGTGACTGGGAAGTTCTGCAGCTTAAAAAAGCGGCGACAAAGGGTCACCGATAACAAAATTCATTGCCAATATTCTAGACGTTTTGGCACATTTTGAAATTCCCAGAAACTGTCAGCCAAACGTTGGAGCCCATGGCGCCAGAAAGTATAATAGCTGAGAAGATCTGGTAATTTAATTTTCTAGTTTTGGTAGGATCTTACTGAAAAAGTAAATCACTACGTTTTCACTTTTAGTGGTAGAATTTTAAGTACTTATTTGATTACTCTCTGTATTGAATTAGAATCTAAATAACGAAATTGGAAAAATAATGATGTTTCGATTTGTAATCCGAAATTTTCATTTTAACCATATAATTTTAAATATAAGGGTTAAATATAATTATTTTTCAATGTTTTAGAGGAAGTGGAATTAATATCTTCTTCTTGTACACCTTCTCCGTTTTCAGAGGTTGGTTATCACTTGGTTGAACATCTCTCATTCTTCAGCTACTCGAAACAGTTGTAAAGCCGTCATTCCTGTCCAATTTCGTATGTTGCGGAGCCAAGATAATCTTTTTCCTCCCACACTTCTCTTTCCATGTATCCTTCCTTTAATTATCGTTTGTAGTAATTTATATTTTTCGTTTCTTAGAATATGTACGAAGTAGGCGGTTTTTCTTCTTTTAATCGTAGGCATTAGCATTGCCTATTCTCCTTAATACCTCTTCATTGGTTATTCGCTCTACCCAGGAAATTTTCAGGATTCGCCTGTATGGGATAGGAACGGCGCCACCGTTTATTTAGTGTTATGGCAAACCAAGTCAATAGCAAACGTGGAAAGCCAAAATTCATTAAAGATGGCTTTTCATATATGTTTGACATGTTAAGTAGCGACCAGCTGGTTGAATTCTACAGCTGTCAGACAGAAAGACAGATGTAAGGCCAGGATTCATGTGCAGGACAGAGAAGTCATTAAGAACCTTAATCACCATTTCCACGACGCAACACCCGCCACAGTCAAGGTGAATAGAGTGAAAACTCAAATAAAAAGAAGAGCTGAAGAGTCTCAGGAACCAACGGCCTAGGTTATCAACCATTGTGCGAATAATTTGTCACAGTCCGCTCAGGCCTCCATGCTCAAACATGCTTCGTTGAAGAAAATTGTCAGAAGGCAACGGAATCAAATTAATGCACCATACCCGCACCCTCATCTTTGGCTGACACGATTTGCCTGAAAACTACAAAATTTACAGTGCAAATGGTAGAGAGGAAAGATTTTTGCTAGCAGATAGTGGTCCCGTGGAAGACAGGATTCTCATTTTTGGAAGAGAGCAAAACATAAGGAATGTTTTCAAACTAACTTTGGTTCGTCGCTTCTTTTTGAAGCACCCTGTATGTTTAAAAACAATTTTAAATTACACTACTTATCGAAATCTTTAACTTTTACATTAGACGTTTTTCTGTATCTGTCTTAATTAAGACGCCAAATTACTTTTTCGTAATAATGGCCCACCCAGTATATATTTATTTTGAAAAGTAGTAATAACCTTTCAAATCTGCCCCACCTTTGTTTGCACAAGTCTATGTTGTTCTGGCGGAAGTTTATGGAGCAGTTGTACCGCTGCTTTATGGTCTGCTGCCAAACAAGTCTAGGCGGACGATATATGGCTGCTTCTTTCATCTGGCCCACAATTTACAGACACCTGGCCCAGCAGGGCCTTAGACAAAGATATAACAGTGAACCAGGCTTTGCCTTGCAAGCCAGAATGAATCTGAGTCTGGCATATGTTCCACCTAATCAGTTGGATGAGGCGGTTGATCAGCTGTCGGCAGATTTACCATACGAGCTGCAAGGGCTAATGAACTGGTTTGAAGACAACTATGTTGGCAGACTAGGAAGAAGAGGAAATATAAGGCACCCTCTCATATTCAACATGGCAATGTGGAACCTTCACGAAAGGGTTTTGGAAAGAATAGATAGAACCAACAACCACTCAGAAGTAGCAAACAGTAGACTGCAGAATGAACTGGGAATCATGGTAGAGTAGCTTTAGGTATGCTATTACGGCGTCTCAGATTGGTTTGGTAGAACAGACAAGAACTCGAATTGCTACAATAGAAAATAACAATAATGTGCTTGGTATAGAAAAACTTAAACTAGAGAAACAACTACCAGAAATGCATAACAATGTGGAAACCATGACCCATAACAAAATAGTTAGTATTTTGAATACAATATTTACGCCTGGCCAAGTTATTAGGCTGATGAATCCTCAAAAAAAGAGTATTAAATGGTCACATGATGATATCGCCGCTGCAATTTCTCGGAGAAGTTAAATTACGGAGAATATTTTTTCATATATTCGTGGAATGGTGTTACGGGTCAATCGAGCTTTGCCGACGACCCGTAACCAGATAGGTGGAAAACGGCCTACACCTTAGCTCAGAGGAGTAGGGGGAGTTCGTGAAAATCGCTTTAGTTGTGTACAGGGTAAGTCAAAATAAGTGGGCACCACCTTCCAAATCCAGCTGATTGTAGGTCCTCGTGGAAGGCCGAGAAGCCAACAGCTTGCGGGAATGGAACTCACCTTTATTGTGCCTCCTCTTATATATTTGAAGCTTGCAAAATTCGTACACAAACAAGTACAAAAGACACAATAAGAGGCAGTAAATTTTTTAACACACATAATTAAATTGTTAAAAATGACAGTACAAGAAAATGACAACAAGTGATAACGCTATAAGTTCGGATTACCTATTTTTAAGTTTTGAACGTTCAGAAAAAAACTCGCCGCCACTGGTGCAACGGAATTTACGTTTTTCATACAGTATATACGTACACCAGGGACCCTGCAGTTCAGAAAAATAAAACAGAATGTAATCTGGTAGTTTTATAATTAACAACTAACACCACATGTGGCGACTTCTATTTACATGAAGGTGAAATTTGAAGTTTGCAAATTAACGCGAGCAAAAAAAGGTTTCTTTATCACAACACACAAACTAGATTTTTACCTTGAACGATTCTAGGAGCGGCCTCACAATACTGGGGTTGTTCTTTTTTTCTTTCCCCGATGCAGGTACAGTCTGAGATGCTTTCAAGTCCGGGAAAAAGGGTAGGCAATTCCAGGGAAGTTTGGGGCGAAGACTTGGTTGGTACGCCCCTGGCAATTAAGATGATTTCCAAAGGGGGTCGGTAGGCGTTCAGTGCGACTGCAACTTCAGGGGATTACAACACAGCCGCCAATTTTAACTATCACCGTTTCACGGGTTTAATCCGATGAGGTAACGAAACACAACGTTTACGAAACTTTACTTAATTGCCCTATATCAAGGCTAAACTGCTAACATATATTTGGATCCGACTTAGTCGAAATAAATAATTGCCTACGACAATATTCGGTACGTTAAAACTTAAGATAGCAGAAGCCGCGAAAATGACTCGCTCGTCGAAGAACCTCCGTTCAGACCCCGAGCTTGTCGCCTACTTTATTTTTGTAACGGCCCTTCCCCGAAGAGGGAATTTGGGAAGGTCCGGAGCCATTAAAGGTGGAAGGCTGACGGACTAACTCTCGCAACGGGAATCTGCACTTACCCAAGAAAAAATTACACCATATTTCGAGACAGTTCTAGAACGAAAATTAACACGTGTGACTTTCGAGAGAAGCCTAAAAACATTTCCTAAATGCTAGCACTGTTTAACAAAGAAATTCCTGGAAATCCCGCCTGATCGGCGAAAATAACGTAGAAAGAAAGAACCTTGAGACTGGTTTGATCATAAATTCATTTCTGAACGGAAAAATACTAACAAACTGTAGTCAATACAACTCAATCTTTTTTTGCATTATTGCAGGCCACCAACCCCCTCAAAAGTTGAGAAAATATCGAGAAGCTGATGAAAGGACATTTCGGTTAGTAACAGACTTTCAAAACCGAAATATCCTGGATTTCTTAAGAGGAATTGCCCATAATTTTGAGATGTGATTCAACTAAAAGTGTAATTTTTTTGTTACTGTCGACTACGTCCTTTTTGTATTTTTCATAATCACGTACTTTTATTTGTTTGTATATGTTTTTAAGCGTACGACTTTTTCTCTATTAGCTGTAAAAATAAAATTATTTTTTTGAAGCTTTGTTTTATATTATACCTAATAGTAAACACAAAAATATGCATTCGCGCCGAATCGGCGGCGCCGAACCGGCCGCGCCGAAATGTCCCTTCGCGCCGAATCGGCCGCGCCGAACCGGTCGCGCTGAATCGGCGGCCCCGAAAAATATCAAGAAAACTAAACTCGTGATAATAAGCAACCCGCCTGGAAATAGAGCACAAATAACTATCAATCAAACAGTAATAGATCAAGTCACAAGATTTAAGTACTTAGGCTGCTAGATAAATACTGACCTAAATCCTTATGAGGAAATTAAAATTAGAATAAAGGTAGCAAGAAACACATTCCTTAAGTATAAATCTATGGTTTGCAACAATCACCTGCAACTCGTTCTAAAAATAATAAGTGTTACGTTTGGTCGACATTACTGTATGGAGTGGAGGCTTGGACGCTGAAAAATCAAGCATGATGAATCGATGCCTTCGAAATGTGGATATACAGGCGGGAATTCTTCACGATGCCTTTATTACCATCCATACAAATTGGCGATTGTGCAGGAACTCTCCGAACGTGACTTCAATTCTCGGAGGAACGCATGTGAGGCGCTTCTCGAAAACGTTCCTGAGGACGCAATTGTATTTTTCACGATGAAGCCCATTTGCATTTAAGTGGATGCGTCAACAAACAGAACATGCGCTATTGGGCTGACACCAATCCCCGACAATTGCATCAAATGCCTATGCATTCACCTAAGGTCACAGTGTGGCGTGCAATTTCCTCAGCTGGGATTGTTGGGCCATGGTTTTTTGAAGAAAATGAGGTCACAGTGACAGAGAATTCAGACCGGTTTGTGAACATGTTGGAGGTATTTTTTTTTCCACGACTTGATGAATTGGACTTAGGGGACATTTGGTTCCAACAGGCTGTTTTGAGGGAACACTTCCCGGAGCTCCTCATCTCAATAAGGGGCGATTTGGAGTGGCCAGCCCGCTCCCCAGATTTGGCCGCTTGCGATTTTTTTTGTGGGGTTTTCTGAAATCCCGTGTTTATGTCAATCGTCCAAGGACCCTACAAGACCTGAAGGCCAACATCCGGGCAGAAATTGCCAACATACCCGCTGCTATGCTGGTAAGGATCATGACAAACGCCAGAAATCGGCTTCTTCAGTGTACAAAGTGTACAGTGTTCAAAACTGTGTAAAACAAAACCTTAGATATGTACCTACATTATGAAAAAAAAATATATAAAATTTCTGATTCATAAAATGGGTTTTATTGCGATTTGAAAAAAGGAAGTTATGTTGCCACACCCTGTACAAAAATTATCAATATCTCTATTAGATAAACTACAGTTTTCCATTGCGAGGGAATAATATTCTTGGACAATATCTTTCACATTTATTGTATAGTTATCAGTAGAGCTGTTTCCTTAATATTGTGGTTACTAGCCCCCTTGTCTAATAAATTATGTTTATATTTACGTCTTTCCAAGATTGGAAACTCGTCGCAGCGCTGTGTTTTTAAGTAAGATTTAGGAAAAGTTAGGGCAGTGGGTCAGAAGCTGCCGAAGGGGTGGTTCGTTCGGTATAAATGTATGAACAGTATATGTGTGTTGCTTAGTTGATAAAGGCAATGAAGTGACGTATACGTATGTGTTGGCTACCTGTAAAGTAGTGGAGTTGAGCGAGATGAGTTGTTGTTGATTACAGCTGTAGGTAATGCTTTTACTTATGTAGTACTGTTAGTAATTGTAGTTACTGTGTTATTATGATTGAGGCCTGTGGTATTATGCTTGGGGGGCTTGTGAGCTCTTCGACGTGTATGGGAGTTGTATACCCGCGTAGGGTTCCGTTTTAAGCTGCTTAATGCTTGGTGGGCCGGTGATTAGGCGTAATCATTCGACTTGACCAGCCAGTGTTCTCTGCGTTGCTCTTTGCAGAGCTACTTGTGGAGCGCTTGTATCTTATTGTTTCCTTGTGAGACATGTACCGCGGTCGGCGGAGGTCGTTTGGTGATCACAATGACATGCGGAACCCACTGTCCGGCGGTAACGTTCGGTTACCCGATACCAGTTACAGGTTAGGTACATCAGTCAAGATCTACCAAAGACGGCCCTTGCAAGCAAGCCCTACCCTGAAAGAGAACTACTGGAAACGGTCCTGTCATGGTGCTAAAGGTGAGCTACTAGATGCGATCCTACAGGGAGGACACGCGCCCATGTATGTGGAAATGTAAAAATAGCAATGCTAATGCAGTAATGTATTATTGCTTGTGTGATCCATGCTTTGCTGAAATGGGGTTGCGACTGTTTGTGTGTTTACTTTTGAGTGCACAGCGTACATTTCTGAAGCTGGCAAATCTTGAGCTCCCGAGAATTTAGTCTTGATAGGTAGACATAACCGATTGCGAGCCCTATCGGCGAGTGTTTAATTATTTAATATATATATATATATATATATATATTTCCTGGTTGATCCTGCCAGTAGTCATATGCTTGTCTCAAAGATTAAACCATGCATGTCTCAGTACAAGCCGAATTAAGGTGAAACCGCGAAAGGCTCTTTAAATCAGTTATGGTTCCTTAGATCGTACCCACATTTACTTGGATAACTGTGGTAATTCTAGAGCTCATACATGCAAACAGAGCTCCGACCGGAGACGGAGGAGCGCTTTTATTAGATCAAAATCAATCGGCGGCGGGTGCGAGCTCATCGTCGTTCACTCTGGTGAATCTAAATAAGTTTCTGCTGATCGCA
This sequence comes from Limonius californicus, assembly GCA_014611495.1. Taxonomy (NCBI): domain Eukaryota; kingdom Metazoa; phylum Arthropoda; class Insecta; order Coleoptera; family Elateridae; genus Limonius; species Limonius californicus. The sequence continues at coordinate 12,417 of JABXWE010042646.1, read as the reverse complement.
CGGTCTAGTACCGGCGACGCATCTTTCAAATGTCTGCCTTATCAACTGTCGATGGTAGGTTCCGTGCCTACCATGGTCGTAACGGGTAATGGGGAATCAAGGTTCGATTCCGGAGAGGGAGCCTGAGAAACGGCTACCACATCCAAGGAAGGCAGCAGGCCGTCCCCATGATACTAAGACTAGTAAGATATGCTCACGCACGTGTTCCCTCTCCACTCCGGCCAATCGGTGACGTAGTTCAGTGACAAATGGAACCTCGATGTAGTGACTGTAATTAGTCTATGCCGTTAGTCTTTCACTTCCCAATTAGGGTTGTTCTCTGGAACACTTGTTTTAAGTGTGATTATTAACTGTGGTAAATTGCGCAATAGTAAACTGCAACAGCAACAGTAAAAAAAAATTCAAAATGTCCGAGAGAAAGTGTCGTTTTTTTTCTTTTCCGAAAGAAAAAGAAATATGCCGGATATGGGTCCAAAAACGTTTGCCACAACATCAATTTAATACCACTACGGCAAGAATTTGCGCTAAGCATTTCACAGAAGAGGCCTATTGTCTGCAATATAGACTATTAGATTTGTCACCAAGTAAATGGAAGCTGAAAAAAGATGCTATACCATCCATCAATTTGTCTAATATTATAACAAAACTCAGCAGTAGCTCTCATGTGGAGTTAAAGTGTAAACGTAATGATAGGATGAAGACACGTAATGAACTAAGAGGCATTCAGAAGTAAGTAGGTACCTATACTACGAAATTATTGTTTTGTGGTGTATTAATTTTTACCTGAAGTATTTGTCTTATGAAGTCAAAAATTAATGCCACGAGAAATATCCCTTGGTTCAATATGTTATACTTATTTTGTACATTGAATTTTTCAAGTGATCTCTAATTCATTGTAGGGATAAAATACATTTTGAAGGTCGTGTAATTTAACACAGTATCTACCATTTAAGTTTCAGAGTTTTTATTATAAATTAGCTGGCTCTGTAAACAAGATGCAATACACGGCTTTGGTAAGAAAGATACTTATGGCTAGGGTACATCAATTTTGTGAGAGGATTAAGTGAGTGCATTCACATCTCTGGCTTAAGTCATTTGAGTTCTGATATTGCATAAGCTAATTATTCTAGTAGATCTTGCGGTAGCTTACGTTTTAGCCTAGTGTGTATGTTCCTTTAACCGAGGTTGAATTTGGTTGCACTTGTGCACATCACTATTTTTTTAAAGAAGTTACTAGTTAGTTTGTGAATGTAATCTGTGATTAGTGGAACACTAAATTCACGGTGTATTTGACTGTTGCGTACGAACCAAGGGCAGTTAATTGCAAGACGTAGCACTTTGTTGTGCATGGTTTGATGTCTCTTCAATGTTGTTTTGGGTGCGCTACTCCAAACTGGACAAGCATAAGTTAGTCTAGGCCGGAGAATCGCCTTATAAATTAATAGCGAACATTCAGTTCTAAGGCAGGATTTGCGGTTGATCAAGGGGTACAATAGTACGAGTCTTGTGTGGCACTCATTAAGCTTTTTGTTTAGGTGATATCCCCAGTTCAGCTTAGCATCAAGATGGACTCCCAGGTACTTGACTGCAGTGTCTTTTGGATTCCATGGTATATCATCATTGTTTAATCTAACTGTTGGAAGATAGGTGTAACGCTTGAGTGCGAACATCTTTGCTTGAGATTTGGTTGGATTAATCTTTATTTTCCATTTTCGAAACCAGGCACAAGTTACGTTAACTGCGTTCTGCAGATTTTCTATCGTTGCTTCGACTGTGGTGTCCCGTGTTAGTATAGCCGTGTCATCTGCGAACATGGCTAGTGTAGAGTTGTTTACTGTGGGCAGGTCATGTACGTACAGTAGGGTGGAGCGAAAAATCGAAATGCGATTTTTCAGTACGTAATAGTCAAGAAAAGTTGCCTTTTCACCTTCTTATAAACCTGTCAAAAATTCATTAAGATATTTCAATTCCTTCCGGTGCCCCCGCACATCTGAAATCTGCAAAATATTGAAAAAATATATACCCCAAATATAGTGATTTTATTGCGACGTCCCTGGAATTATTTCGCTTTTACTTCGTGTCCGTCGTGGCATACAGTACACCCTTTGGGTTAGATATGATTCTCAAATAAAAACAGTATCTGGAATTAGTGACGTTATTGCTAAAAAGTTAATCGGCTTGTGGAATATGGCGTCTATTCCTGTGGTTGCATATAATAGAATCGTAAGCTATTTCGCGACTACCATGACAAATATAGAAATATTTTGAAGCCTTCCAAAGACAGTTATCATGTGAAAATAAAACAATTCCAAGCCGATGCGAAAAAGCTGTTTGATATATCCGCCTGTAAATGCGAAGATTTTAACGCATGTTCTTGTGAGAAGTCCAGAAAAGTTCCTAGAAGTGAACAGTTATTCCTTATAGATCAAAGAACGGAAAGAAAAATGATTATGGGATCAGTTGATATCCTTGCAACTAAAAAGAACTTGAAGAAAGAAAGAATATAGGGCTGCAAAGAAGTTTGAAACGTAGCATGAAGGAGGAAAAAAGTACACCTTCACAAGTAGTTGATGTATCTGCTTCACATGTGTCGGATGGCAGTCATATATCTTCAGAATCGTCAAGTCCTGAGATTTTCGAACCGTCTTCCTCAAAAAGAAGCAGATCGTCTCAAATGAGAGTCAATTTACCCTCACTGGCTCTAGCATGTGAAAGAACCGGCGTTTCTGACAGAAGTGCAGCCATTATTGCTACTGTTGTCTTAGAAGATATTGGTATAGTTTCTCAAGGAGACAGTTCCAGTGTTGTTGATAGGCATAAAGAAGACAGCGAAGAAAAATTCGTTATGATATTTCAAAGCAAGAGCAAGAAAAGGTTTCATCGATTCAAGGGCTATACTTCGACGGCCGAAAAGATAAAACATTAGTTTTAGAAAGCAAGGGAGGCAAGTCACATCGAAAAACCGTTACCGAAGAACATTATGTCTTAGTACAGGAACCAAACTCGAAATACATAGGTCATGTTGCACCTCAGTCTGGATCAGCTGCTAACATAAAAGCAAGTAGTATCGCATATCTAGAAGATATTGGTATGGATATGACGGACTTGGTGGTAATTGGATGTGATGGCACCGTTATAAATACGGGACAGAAAGGTGGTGTTATCAGGCAACTCGAAATGCATTTTGGAAGACCACTGCAGTGGTTCATTTGCCAGTTGCATGCCAATGAACTTCCTCTGCGACACCTTTTTCAAAAATTAGATGGTCCCACAACAGGGCCACGAAGATATTCCGGACCAATTGGTAAAATGTTAAGTGACTGCGAAAAACTTAAAATAGTAAACTCTCTTCTGATACTAGGGACCTTGCCCCAAATCGTCGACAGTGATTTAAGTACGGACCAAAAATATCTGCTACAAATATGTCGTGCAGTAGTAACAGGGAACTGTACCGAAAGTTTGGCTAACAGAGACCCTGGTAAGATGAGCCATTCTAGATGGCTGACAATGGCGAATCGACTGTTGTGGTTGTATATTGCCACTGAGTCTCCACCTAAAAATCTAAAAGTATTAGCAGAATATGTTGTAAAGGTCTATGCTCCGGTCTGGTTTCAAGTAAAATGCAACTGGTACTGTGTCAATGGTGCTAATAATTTATTGGAATTGATTCGGTTGTCAAGATATCTCAGCGATGATAAAAAACACATAATCGATCCAATAATCCAACGTAATGGATACTTCGGCCACCCGGAAAATATCTTAATTGCAATGATGTGTGATAAAAGAATAGTCATTAGAGAACTTGCGCTTAGGAGGATTTTGAAAATTAGATCTCTGCAAAAAACACCTGGCGTTGTTCGAAACTTTCAGATTCCGTTACTAAACTTTGCGGCCTCTGACTACATAGATTTAATATCGTGGCAAGATTGTGAATTATCAGAACCACCAATGACCATAAAATATTCAAAAGAGGAGTTGATTGATATGATAAACGAGGGGAAAATGAGAGATGTCATTCAAATTGAATTCCCTAAATTCCCATGCCACACACAAAGTGTCGAGCGATGTGTTAAATTGGTAACAAATGCTTCTTTAACCGTTTGTGGTCAACAATCCCGAGATGGTTACATCCGCGCCAAGCTGGAATCACGCCGATTGATGCCAAAATTTGAGACCAAAGCAGAATACGTTTCAAGAAAATAGTAGGCTATCAACAGTAGCAAATGGAGAAAGACAAATATTCTTGTACCAGCAATTAGAATTAGCAGTTACCCAATAAACCCAATAAACTAAAATTTAGAAAAAAAAGTAGTTAAATACTTTACCTCAGGTCACTTGGGGCAGTGCAAGAAATTGATTGAGAGTTCCCAGTTTTTTCTGGGTTGTTTATTAGCCTAAAAGGCAACTTTTTTCACTAGTACGTAAACATTTTCCTAAAAAAAATTTTTTCGTGCATTTTCACTCCACCCTAACGTACAGGTTAAACAGAGTTGGTCCCAATAGGCTCCCTTGGGGGACCCCTGCCTTTGTTGTTTTTATGTTGGATAGTGTTGCGTTGATCCTGACTGTTCTGTTTGTAAGAAAGGAGTTTATGATTTTTATTATATAATTCGGGATGTTTAGCATAATCATTTTATACAAAAGTCCTTCTAGGCAGACTTTGTCAAAGGCCCTTTCTAAGTCTAGGACAATTGCTGTGGTGTATTTCTTTTCTTCGTACCCCTTCTCAATTGTTTCTGTTAATATAGTGAGTTGGTGAACTGTTGAGTGTGACTGTCTAAACCCAAACTGATGAGGCGGGATAATTTCGTTTTCAAGTATAAAATGTTGCAGCAGAGTGAGAATCACCTTTTCTAGTAGTTTGGCTAGGGTAGACAACAGGCTAATAGGTCGGTAGCTGTCTGGGTTGTGCTTGTCCTTTCCAGTTTTGTAGATTGGTAATACATTCGTGGTTCGCCAGGGCAATGGAAAGTATCCTAGTCTCATACACCCATCACAAATTGAGTTTAGGTACGCTACTGCTTTTTTGGATATAGTTTTTAATATTTCATTGGTAATCAGGTCCGGTCCTGGGGATTTGCGCTTAGGGAGTCGTCGTATGTATAGCCTGATTTCTTGTGCAGACACTGGGGCTATTTCAGTAGTCTGCCGTAATTGGAAGTCAGCTAAAGTGTTTGCTAGTTGGGCCTCAAGAAGGGGGTCATGTTCGTCTTCATTTGGTTTAAAAACCTTCTCTAGGTGCGTGGCCAAAATTTCTGATTTTTCTTCTTCAGATGAGTATGTCGTGTTGTTAGCTAATAATGGATAAATGACGTATGGCTGTCTTAATAATTTTTTGGTTGCCTTCCATATTGTTGAGTCTCCAGGATGTATTCCTTCTAGGTAACTGTTGTACCTTGCTATTCGTAGATTATCCAGCTCTGGTTTTACTAGATGGTTTAACTTATTATGTAGCGTCTTGTAGTAGGGTAGCCGTGTCCTTTGCCATTCTCTTATGTACCTGTTTTTTGAGTTTATCAGCTTTATTATATAATCAGGAGTTAAATTATATGAAGCAATACTTCAGAAAGAAAGAAAGAAGAAGAAAATAATTCTACAAATAATGATAATCACGCCGAAAATATGCAGCTTGAAATGGAGACAGAAGACAACAGTCCCATTACTCGTGATGCAATGATCCAAACTGAAAGGTACGCTTTTGGATTTCGACTATCCATTCATTTTCATCATGTGTAACAGATTTTATTGTCTACTGACGGAAGATGTTCAGGGAGGATTTTTTATTTCAGTCTGCAACAAGATGACCTACTATTTAAATTGCAGTTATTACAAGCCGATAATTTAAAACTTACTGCAGAAAATGAACATCTTTAAATTATAAATAAAAACACACACAGTTTTGTCATCGCTTTTCACGGAAGGTCAAGTCCGCAAACTTCAATCTTCCGAAAAGACATTTATCAAGTGGTCCGTGGAAGATATTGCGAGTGCCATATCTTTATATGCCGCAGGACCACGAGCTTATAGACTATTAAGAAAGAGAAACTACCCATTGCCAGGGGTATCTACGTTGCGAAGGTGGGCAGGAAAAGTAGATGTGCGACCAGGTACGTGTTAGGAAGTATTATCAACTCTACTTAATGCTAATTTGTGTTTTAGGCATATTAAATGTCATACTAAAACTAATGGAAAATTCTGAATTTTCGAAAAAGAATCGAGCCTGTATAATTCTTTTTGATGAAATGAAGATACAAAGAATGTACGATTATGATAAGAAGGCAGATTCAACTTTAGCTCCGTCAAATTATGTTCAAGTTGGTATTTGTAGTAACTGGAAGCAACCAATATTTTATGATTGCGATCGTAAAATGACAAAAGAATTGCTGTTTAAAATTATTGCAAAACTTGAAAATATTAGCCTTCCTGTGTACGCCATTAATAGCGCTTTAGCAGATGCCAACAGGGGGTTGTGGCAGGATTGGGGATTTCGGAAAATAAAACGTCGTTTTCTAATCCAGTTTCCAATAAAAATGTTTGTTTTCCCAGATGTACCGCATGTGATCAAATTGTTGAGTGACCATTTTTTGGATTCAGGATTTAAAATGGATGGTAAATCAGTTACATAAGAACCAGTAGTGGAGCTTCTGAAACTTACCGCAGATTCGGATTTAGATATTGCTCATAAAATCAATTCAACACATTTAACGGTGCAAAATACTAAACGCCAAAAAGTTAAACTAGCTACTAATTTATTTTCTCACACAATACCAAAAGCTTTGTCACGAATGGGATCTCTAGGTTTATATGAAAATGGACAATATAATTGGCTAGAGTGTTCCAATTTGTTCAAAATCAGGAACGATTGGTTTGACATATTTAATTCAAAAACACCTCAAATAGATTCGCGAGCTAGAAGTAAAGCATATGGATTGTCACCTGAAGAGCAAAATAAAATTCTAGACGAAATGGAGAGCATGATCAGCAGTTTAAGAACAAACAAAACAAAAACAAAATCGTTTTTCTAAAAAGGTATTTCAATTAGTATTTACTCCCTCAAATCACTATTTCAGGACCTAGAATCTGATTTTGGCATCAAATATTTACTAACATTTACTAATCAAGATCCGTTGGAAGGATTTTTTTCCAGCATCAGGGCTGTTGGGGGATTATATGACCACCCTGCGCCTCTACAATTTAAATACCGTATACGAAATTACATAGTAGGTCGGAATGATGAAATTATTCCTGGATCTGCAAACGTAGAAGAAACAACAACCCCAAGTTTAACAAGTCATACTATCGATTCCCCAAATATTTATGATGGCTGCAATAATAATATCGTAGAAGAAGATAATTGTGGCGGTGAAATTGTTCGCAAATTTGACCACTTGAAATTTAGCAACTGAAACGGTAGCAGACGATTTCACAGAAATTAAATGGGATGGACTGGCACATTTCAAGTAAGAATCGGGGCGTACACCTCCTCAACACGACAAGCAAACGTCGGTGTCCCGCAAGGATCAATACTTGGCCCAATACTGTTTAATGTCTTTATGTCAGACATACCAACTATACCCAATGCGACTTTAGCAATGTATGCTGATGACACCGCCATCATTACACAGGATTATGACATTTACCAAGCAGCACATAATCTACAGGAAAGTGTTGAGGAACTAAATCATTGGTTCAAAAAGTGGTGCGTAAAAATAAATGCCGATAAATGTGATGCCAAGATTTTCACACTTCGCAGGCCTGAAGATCCACCAAACATATTTATTACCAATACCCCGATCCAATGGAACCCAAAAGACAGCGCCGTCCGCTATCTTGGGATATATTTAGACCGTAAACTGACCTGGAGCTATCATATTAATAAGAAACTGTCAGATTCCTATGCGAGGTTCGGCATGCTTTACCCAATTTTGAACAAAAAGTCCCCACTCAGAATTAAATGTGGGAGATCACTTCACGCAAGACTTAAAAGGAAGCTACCCAGAGACCTTTTAGCGAGCGACAGTGAGTAAAATATTCACCACGGTGAACAGTCCTATTATAAAATTATAAAATTATAGTACGCGTAGTGCTCCAACACTAGACAACTCTATCAACAAATATTTACTATTAAAGACAAACACTTACCAACTGCCAGAATTAGTGACAGAGGCCCAGGGGTTATCATTAGTGAGGCTTATCGTGACACCGATCAGTGAACAATACCATGAATAGCAAGTATTGTTGAACTGGTATAATCAACATTAAAAAAAAATGGAATGGACTGGAAAATTTGGCGGGCTTCATTGCTTTTAAGTTTAGAAAAACTGAGAATCTTGGATATATTCCAGATTCTAACGACAGATCATCTACATGGGTGAACCACCTATCAGAAGGTGGACTTATGAAACCCAATGAAGATTTTTTGCTAAAATGTAAACAATTAAATTCAATTTTTGAAGAACTAAACGGCAAAGTGCTGAAAGCATCCAATAAATATATTCAAGAAGATCTACATATGTCGGTCTCGTGATATTGATGTGAGTGAGGTTGTGAAAAAAATATTTTTTAGATGCAAAATGTATTTCAGAATGCGGTGCATTAATAGAAATATTAAAGAATATTCCAATACTCAAAATAGGAAAATTATTAAAATAACAAAGTAGATAAAGTTTTATTTTATGATGACAAAAATGTATAAATATCTTTTTATTAATTGCGTTATAGTAGATATGTTTTGTATATTTAGTATGTTAATATTACCATCCAACTGCTCATACCAAAACTTGTTTCTTAAAACTTTTCTAAACGTGGATATGTCGGAAATTATAATCGCCGGTGAAACATTTTAGTAAAGTAAGACTGGGGGCGTGACATCATAATTATTGTTATAGTGATAATAATCTTTATTATATTTGTGAAATAATATATCTATAGTTTTTTTCAGTAGAAAGGCTACTCTTTTATGAGCAGCTACGTAATAAATTTATAAACCGGTTAATACATTACTTTACTTGTATAATTTAAAACAATATCACCGTCTATTTGCTAATAGATTGTGTACCTATGTCCATTTCATCGTCTGTATTCCTATAATATACGCATGAATGCCGCTCAGTTGTCACCGAGTGACGTCATGCGCCAACAGAACGCAAATTCGTCTCGCTAATTTTTTTTTTATTACAATTACGCCAAGTGACGCATGCATTGCAACTAGTTTACACTATCTAGCAATTTGATTCTAACAATTCTTGCTTAAATCTAGGCAAGTCATAACGTTTTGATGGACGTACTCCCATTGGTGCATTCCACATATTTTAAAAACCACTTTTTTCACATGCTTTGTTGTTGTTCTGTTCACTTATTTTAGCTTACACTAGTTGGAATGGTTTTTGTCTTTTCAACCTCCGAACAAGTCCATTGTTATCGAGTAATTGTAGCACTACGATATTTTGGTGCTCATGTAGTCTCGCTTCGTGTTTTTTGCGAACCGTTTAATTTCCTAACTGACCATAGGCACTTTCAGGTCCTTGTGGATGTCTTCATTACCATGGTGCATTGCCGATACTGCGAAGTACTTTATTCTGGAAAGTTTGTATAATTTTTACGTTAGTTTTTTTTGTGCATCCTCACAGTTGCACACCGTAAGTCCAAACTGGTTTTAGAATTTGTTTATTCAACAATAACTTATTATATCGTGACAGCTCAGAATATCTACCAAACAGCCACCACATTATTTTGAATCTGATGCAAAGTTCTTCGCGTTTTTTCTTGACATGTTCTTTCCATCTAAGTTTGGCATCTAATGTCATCCCGAAGTATTTGGCTTTGTTAGCTTGGGGGATTGCTTGCTGGTTGATTACTATTGGCAAGTAATCTATTCTTTTGTTGGTGAAGTTTATGTGGGTAGACTTCGCCTCATTTAATTTAATCCGCCATTTCTTAGTCTAACTGTTGATGTTGTTGACGGCTGCTTGTAGTTTGTTTGTGGCTACATCTATTTCGTTGCTTATGGATAGTAATGCAGTACCGTCAGCGAACGTAGCTGTTGTCACTCAATCACTTGTAGGAATATCACTGGTGTAAAGCAAGTACAGCACGGGTCCAAGGACGCTTCCTTGCGGTACGCCTGCAGCGATGTCCCTTAGTTCTGAATATTTCTCACCATATTTCACTCTGAATTGACGATCAGGGATATATGATTTAACTCTGCCTGCAATGCCATTGGGTAGACTGAGTAGCTCAATGGTGTTGTTGCCGGTCCCAAGCCCGGATAAAAGAGGAGGGTTGATAGACGAAGTTAGCTATCTATCAATTGTAAAAACCAAAAATTAGCTCACAGAACTGATACAATGACAACCGCTGAGAAATTGGCATGCTACAGAAACATGATTAGGATATTATGCTCTGGACAAAACAATCTTTAACAAAACATCATGGACTGCAACAAAAATATAGCCTCGGATGATGGACGGACCCAGAAGATGACGACCAATGCGAGATCCTATTAGAAATAAACAAACTACAAATAGACATTTGTGCATTGTCTGAAACAAAGAAAAAAGGTCAAGGAACTTCTAGATACCAAAACTACATATTGGTATACAGTTGAAAACATAAAGAAGAAAGAGCCACGTCAGGTGTAGAAGTAATGATTCATGAAAAACCTGAGCAGAATATTAGTAACATTATTTATATAAATGACAGAATCTTAACTGTTGCACTAGAATTTGAAAACGAATTAATATACGTAATATCCCTTTATGCACCAGATATCAGTAAACTTAGAAGCCAAACTACAGAGTTTTATCGTAAATTACAATCAGTGCTTGACGAGTTACCAAAAAATTGTAATATTATAATTATGGGTGACATAAACGCCCGAGTAGGAAATCAAACTATACAGGGTGTTAAACAGCGATTCAATGAAGAAACCTCTAATGAAAATGGAGAAATATTAACTGAGTTTTGCTGCCATAACGAATTACGCTTAAACAACACCTTTTTCGACCATAAGCCACAACATGCATATACTTGGTCGAATACTCGCGGACAGAAGTCCGTTATAGACCATATAATTACAAGCAGATCAATACAACCACCACAAATTCTAGATGTTCGAACGCTGGCATCAACAGATGTTGGCTCTGGACACAACCTCGTATTATGCAAAATACGTATAAAACTACCGCTATTAAAAAGAAAAGCACCAAACATAATCGAGAAATTTAACATGGAGTCAATAATGGACCAGAGCACTATGAGACTGTATCAAAATAGATTAGACAATAAAATACGCATTAACCCAATAACACCAGAAAATGATGTCGAAGAATCCTGGAAAAAAGTTAAAAACAACATCATAGAGGCAGCAGAGGAAGCTCTAGGAAAAAGAAAAGTAGATCTAAATAAACGACCAAACGTGAAACCGTGGTTTACAAAAGAGGTAAAACTTCGAGCAGAACAGAAACGGAACGCGTACCTAAAATATAGAGTCATCAAAACTCAACAAGAGTATCAAAGGTACATACAAATTAGAAATGAAGTAAACTCTAAGATAAAAAACATTAGGAAAGAACCTGGCTCAAGTTCACCAAAGATATTGAAAATGATTTATATGGTGCACAAAAGAAAATATGGAAATTACTTAGAGGAAGAAAGAAACCAATAAACGAATATAAAGAAATAAATACAATAAGTAAGACACAATGGGAAGAACATTTTAAACAACTATACAGCAGAGCAACTATTACAGATGATAATGATGAACACACGGTTGACGATAGTGAATTTATTATAACAGAAACGCAAGTGAAAGCGACCATACGGAAATTGAAAAACAGAAAAGCACCGGGAACTGACACGATAACTAATGAACTGATCAAATATGCAGGTGATTGCATTGCAAAACAACTTTCAGCAATTTTCCAAAAAATTGTAGATACTGGATATATACTAGAAGAATGGAAAATAAGTATCACTATCCCAGTATACAAGAAAAGCAATAAAAAGTGCCCAGGGAACTATAGAGGCATAACACTATTAGGAGCTATCTTAAAACTTTTTACAAGTATAATAAAGAGCGAAATCAGTACTAAAATTCCAATCAGTGAAGAACAACAAGGGTTTCGTCAAAATAGATCTACGACAGATGCAATATTTATCCTGAGACAAATTAAGGAAAAAGCACTTGAATTTTGCACCCCGGCTTATTTCTGTTTTATTGACATGACCAAAGCGTTTGACAAAGTACAACTAAAAGACATTATTACTATACTAAAACAAAACCAAGTACCAAATAAAATAATCAAAGTTATACAAGACTTAAACACCAATAATAAAACAAGAATAAGAACAAACGGCGAGCTCACTATTTAATTTAATTATTGACAAGATAATTGAAGAAGTAAAACAAGAAAGCAA
>JABXWE010042645.1:0-20195 GCA_014611495.1 Limonius californicus | reverse complement strand
GTGGCACAATCTAGAAAACTATTCTATATTTTTGTTTTTTATTTCCGGTTTCTGGAGTAAGAGATGATTGTAAACGGGAAGTACAATACCGTAAACAATGAATATCCAAACATTTACTTTATAGACGCTCTTTATATACGTGATTTCGTTGTATCTGAGTTCGTATTAAGTTCCGAAATTGGTTTTTATTACCCGATTACCATAGAATAGTAAGATTCTAGTTTAATTATTACTGAATAATGCTGGGCCATGGTGTAAACACCGACTTCACGCAATGGCAATTTGTTCAAAGTATGTATGTCATTCTACCGATATGTTTGAACAATCGTTACAGAGTATAGGCATTTAGTAGTTTTTTGGGTTAAGTAGAATATTTTTTACTTTAACGATATTCCAGACCGCTGCAGTGTAATTTAACCACTATTAATGACATTACAAAATATACAGGGTGCTTAAAAATTGCACCTACAAACATATAGAGAAGATGGTTGTGTTAATGCAACTGTTGTCAAAGTTATTAAAATAGTGATCAGATAGCTACAATTTCAGAGATTTGTAACTCTGTAACGAAGCGTTTTCGGACCGACGTTCCTAGGAACTTTTAAACATTTTGTATAGCCTAAATATATAGGGTGCTAAAAAATTACACCTACATACATATAGAAAATATAGTTATGCTAATGCAACTGTTGTCAAAGTTATCAAAATAGTGATTACATGGGAATAATTTCAGAGATCTGTAACTCTGTATCGAAGCGTTTTCGGACTGCCGTCCCTAGGAACTTTTAAACGTCTTGTATAGCCTAAATAAACAAGAAAATTAACTGCTGTTTCAAAATAAATTGAAATTTATAAGTTGTTTCTAATAAATTTACACCAGCAAATGAAAGCAAATTTCTAGTTCATGTTCGCGAGATATTTTAGCAAGAATCTAGTCAACCAAAACCAATTTCAGGCAAGCAGGTGTCCTTATATAGAACAAAATTATCTAGGAAACCAGCGACAAGACGTCCCTTGAGACGTCTGTTCAGTCAGCAAATGTGGATCGGAAATTTGTCTCGAAAACGAAAAACCGTCAAGGTTACGATTAAAACTAATATTTCGGCCGTTTGTATTTCCCATTGCTACATATTTCTTAAGGATATATCCTACATACAGTTGCTATTTATAGCAATTACCTTGTAGCTAGTTAACACTAGACGAAACAGGGTAAACACACCTAATATCGGATTCTTGTTTGTAATGTAATACAGGTTGTTGCAAAATTAATATCTGATTTATTTCCTCTTTACATTTAGTATTTCATTTTTCTGTATAATATAATCAAAATATGAATGGCAGGTCGATGAACGTTTTTGCTCCCGTTTCAAAATTTTCATATCCGTTTCCCCTTGAAATCGTAAACGTATAAGCACTTTGTGCAAGTGTAGTTGGTTCGTGATAAAATTAATTTTCCGGTAACTTATTACGCAGATAATTGCATTACTCGCCAGTGGAAGTGTAATTTAGAGGCGTACTAATTTTTATCGTCAATTAAATTTCAACAATTTATCCGAGCAGCAAAAATCGGCGCCGTTGCGAGAACAATAAGCTCACATTACTCACTTTCCTGTATTTAAAAACAACTTAACATTAGCTGCGCTTCGGTTAGCTCCTAAATTACATATTCAGTTTCCAGAATATTAAAATAATTTGTAATGATTGTGTTTTACGCGGTATCAGCGTAATTGTACCCATAATGGCCTTATTTTTAATTGATGTTGCTAAATACCCATTCTTATACAGTCGGCGTGAGGAATTTAGTTACTTAATCGTTCCAAAATGACGCCTTACCTTCCGTGTTTGAATCTGAACTATTAATTTCCAGGTGTGACACAAATTGTAGTCATTTTTGAACGATGTTTGAATATTTACAGAAAATAAAATACAAACGTCAAAACATTGTAAATTAGGTTTTCAGAAAAGATTAACTAATCAAAAGTTCTCATTATAATCTAGGATTAATAATTCACTTTTTTCCATGGGATTTTACAATATAATAAATCTATGAAGAAAAACCATAACCTCAAATCGATAGCACGAAAGCCAATTCGACAACACTAAATAATGCAATGATTTTTTTCTAAATCAGTTATTTCCTTTTACTGTTTATATGTTTCCATAAAAGCATGTGTGTTACATACAACAACCTGATTATGTTTCATATGTATATGCAACATTTTAGTATACAGACAGATATATACTAAACGAAAGGATCTAATAGGACAAAATATATGTAAATGACGATAGACTGGCCAGTAGTTTGATAATATTTTGAAATTATATTCCAAGAAAGGAGTTGATCATTTAAACAGCAAGTGCATTAGTAATATCAGAAAATTGAAAATACCTGATACAGAATTTATACTGTTCCAAAACATGTGTAGTATGTCAACATACCTCCCAATCAGGAATCGTTAAAAAAAGAAGAAATCTCTATAAACAGGCAAGAATCCCGATGAAAACCCTAACCTAACCTAACTCGGATATTCCCACTGAAACCTGGGACTCCGTACAAAAGCAGTCTGTATTAAATCTAGAAATTCTTACAAACTAGAGCGATCTCTAAAATCCAGCAATATCCTAGTAATCCTCAGAAATATTAGTAAGACCAGCTAGAAGTTTCCAATAAAATCCAGTAATCCTTGCAAAAACCCAGAAATCCTGACGTGAACTCACTTAGCAATCTCCGCAAGAAACTAGAAAGCTCCCTAGAAATGCAGCAATTCCTTCAAAACTCTAGTAATCCTTATTCCTTACAAAAACCTAGAAATCCCCATCTGAACTCAATTTATTGAAAAATCTAGTCGTCCTTGCAAAAATCCACATATTCCCTTAAAAATGCATTAATCTTTTTTAAAACTCTAGTAGTCTTTAGAAAAATCTACTTTATTCTACAAACTAGACATTTTTTTTTCATCAAATCTTAGGAATCTTTACGAAAACCAAGAAAATCCCAAATTAACCCCGAAATTCCCACAAAATTTCAGAAATTCCCATTAAAACCCAGCAGTCTGTACTAAATCTAGAAATCCTTAAAAGCGTTTTGGGATTTCTAAAATCCAGCAATATCCTAAAATTTTGTAAAACCAGCTAGAAGTTTCTAATAAAATCCAGTAATCCTTACAAGAACCCAGAAATCCTTACAAAAACTCAGAAATCCCTACGTGAACTCACTTAGCAATCTCCCCACGAAACCAGAAATTTCCCTAGAAATGCAACAATTCCTTCAAAACTTTAGTAATCCTTACAAAAACTCAGTAATCCCCATATTAACTTAGAAATTTCCACAAAAATTTAGCAGTTCCTTTAAAAATCCAGCAATTCTCACAAAAATTTACCTTAACCTATAAAGAAATTAGATATTTACAGTAAACATCTAGAAATCCTTATATAAAATCAGAAATTTCCAGAAATCCCAAATGAACTCAGAAATCTTTATAAAATTGGAGCAATCTCTTTAAAAATTCGGTAATCTAACAAACAAGCCTACAAAGAAAACCAGAAATTTGGAGTCAAATTTGGCATTCCTTATAAAAACTCAGAAATCCCCATCTGAACTCTATTTATAGAAAAATCTAGTAGTCCTTGCAAGAATCCACACATTCCCCTAAAAACGCATTCATCTTTTTTAAAACTCTAGTAATCTTTAGAAAAATCTACCTTATTCTACAAACTAGATATTTTTCTTCATCAAATCTAGGAATCTTCACGAAAACCAAGAAAATCCCAAATTAACCCCGCAATCCCTACAAAATTTCATAAATTCCCAATAAAACCCAGCAGTCTGCATTAAATCTAGAAATTCTTACAAACGTCCTGGGATCTCTAAAAATCCAGCAATAACCTAGTAATCCCAAGAAAAATTTAGTAAAGCCAGCTAGAAGTTTCCAACAAAATCCAGTAATCCTTACAAAAACCCAGAAATCCTTACATAAACCCAGAAATCCTGACGTGAACTCACTTAGCAATCTCCACAAGAAAACAGAAATCTCCCTAGAAATGCAGCAATTCCTTCGAAACTCTAGTAATCCTGACAAAAACCCAGTAATCCCCATAATTTCACAAAAAGGTGACAGTTCCTGTAAAAATCTAGTAATCCTCACAAAAATTTACCTTAACTTACAAAGAAATTAGATATTTATAGTAAAAATCTAGAAATCCTTATGTAAAATCAGAAATTTCAAGAAATCTGAAATGAACCCAGAAACAACAAACTAGAAATTAATTATCAAATCTAGCAATCTTTACGAAACCCAAGAAAATATCAAATTAACGCCGAAATCTCCACAAAATTTCAAAATTCCCAATAAAACCCAGCAGTCTGTATTAAATCTAGAAATTCTTATAAACGTCTTGGGATCTCTAAAATCCAGTAATCCTTACAAAAATCCAGAAATCATTACAAAAACCCAGAAATTCTGACGTGAACTCACTTGGAAATCTCCGCAAGAAACCAGAAATTTCCCTAGAAATGCAACAATTCCTTCAAATCCTCACAAAATTTTACCTCAACCTATAAAGAAATTAGATATTTATAGTAAAAATCTAGAAATCCTTACATAAAATCAGAAATTTCCAGAAATCCCAAATTAACCCAGTAATCCTCATAAAATTGGAGCAATCCCTTTAAAAATTCGGTAATCTAACAAACAAGCCTACAAAGAAACCCAGAAATTTGGAGTCCAATTTGGCATTCCTTATAAAAACTCAGAAATCCCCATTTGAATTCAATTTATAGAAAAATGTAGTAGTCCTTCCAAGTATCCACAAAATCTGCCTTATCCTACGAACAAACTAGAAATTTTTAATCAAATCTAGGAATCTTTACGAAAACCAAGAAAATTTCAAATTAATCCAGAAATTTCCATAACGATGCAGCAATCCCTTTCATACTTCAGAAAAATTTAGTAAATAAGCCCACAGGAAGCTAAAAATTTGTAGTAAAATCTATAAATGTATAGAAATTTCCAAAAAAACGTAGCAATCCCTAAACGAACCTAGAAATCCCCAGAAAATTAAGTCAGTCCGTTTAAAAATGTAAGAATCCTTCTAAAAACCCAGAAATCCCTACGTGAACTCAGAAATCTCGGCATGAACTCAGAAATGTATCTAACAACGTATTAATCCCCACAAATCTCCCTCCACAGATTTCCCGTACATTGCAGCTATCCCAGAAGTGCAATCTTTTGCAATTATAAAAACCTGGTAAGGAAGGAGTCATGGTGAGTAGCTTGAAGAAAAAAAAATTGGCAGCCAACTTAGCACAGCTCGAGGAAGAAAAGTGGAACAAGTTCGTAAAACAATATAGAGAAGGAATGCAAAAATACAAAGTGTTTAACTGTTAAAGCAAAAACTTTGTCCAAGAGCAATATTAGGAGGTTAAAATAGGATAATGATTAATTGATAGCGCGAAATCCGCAAGAACTTATGAGGAGGTGCAAGAAGAGGAAGGTAGAAACTAGTTTAACTTTATTTATAAAATATGTAGGTTTTTTTAGAATCATGGAGTTGGCAACCCCATGATTCCCATACCACCCAGCTTACCCCGACTCGGCACATTTCGTGCTATACACGGATCTATTATGCTCATCCTTGAAAAATCCCATGCCCTAACTACAACTAAGACAGCACATACACCCTGGGAAAGTGCAGTGCTTAGGATTCGAACCTGAGCGACTTTGGTAGAATAACTTTGAAGTTAAGCGCCTCAGCCACTACTCTACCGCGGTCCCCTAAAATATGTAGTATTACAGTTGTTTATGAATACTTAAGTTCGAGTTGAGTTTTCTTACGAAATTATGATTTCTTAATTTCGGAGAAGAATTTATTTGCCTTTTGTGGAAAATTAAGTCTTCCATTTTTTTTTGGTCATTTGTCTTTATTCTCTTTTATTCACTATTTTCTTACTTTTTTTGTTTTTCACCCCCTTTTCTATTTAATTTTTGTGGAAGAGCAGTTTATTTAATTTGCTAGATTTATTTCATGAATAAGCAAATAGTCGAATTGGACGTACGTGTGGAAAACCAACCGAATCCTTCCTGTACACAAGTTATTGGCAAATGCTTTATTTGCTAATGAATCCGCTAAATTACCCTAATCACACACTTCGCCAGTCTCTAATCCGTCCATCTGGAATATTTAAACGGAACATTTCGCAAGTTTATATTTACATTTTAATCAGAGTTGCAAACCCAATCCGCGCAGACGAGTTCCCTCTGCTGTTCTCTTAATAATAGATATTAGAATTCCTCGATGTTAATTTTACTGCCGAAGGAGGAAGCGAATTTTTATATTCCGAACTTAAGTCCGCGTACATATTTGAAGTAGTGGATTGTAAGACACGTCGAAATAAAGGATTTTAAAGTAAGCGGCTCTTTTTGCTCAAACAAACGGAAGCGAAAATTATTCACAGTTTTTGTGGCAGCTATTTCAATTGCAGACTTACTACTGTAAAATTGTTAACTGACAGCGGTGTAATCTGCAACTTCCTCACAAAATCATTTTTAAATTCCATTTTCCGAACCAGTAAAGGTTTGTTATTTTATGTAGCTTGACTCGAGTCCGACATTAGCGTAAAATTAAATTTGGTATTTGTTAAATAATTTTAAATTCTGAATATGTAGAAGTGGGTTTGTCGGTAATTTTTGGTTCCACTAACTATATGCATATGATGATTAGAATTTTCTTTCTTATAATTTTGGACAATCAACACAAACTTACCATTTTTACCGAAACGCGTATGAGAATTTAGTGTCCCGGGAAATCTTTCCTTTTTCGATAATAACTGTTACATTAGGTGGTAATATTTAGCAATAAGTTTTAATCTATAGCAATGTGAAAAAGCTCTGCATAACTTGAGGAATTAGGCAAAACTTGTATTAGAATAATTTAATTTAAGCCAATCAACGTATAGTTTCCTTCAAGGCACACGTTATTGTCCCACCAAAGGGTGCCTGGTACCCGACTTTAGGAATTTCATTTGAAAGTTTTCATTTGTTCAAATGTACATTTTATGTAGGTACAAATATTTATTTAAACTTTGTAATAATAATAAAATTATAATTACATAAAACATAACATATACTTTCTAGCCCTAGCTTATCTATTTTACACTGACTGGAATTGTCTGTCCAACTTTTCTGTACAATATCTTGGAAGTCGTACCAACCTTCGCCTAAGTAACGTATCTTTCTATTTTCTAGGCGATATGTATTAATGTCTTGAAGATACTCGCGGCGTCATGGTTGTAATCTGTTTCATTTCATAATAATTTGACGCTATGTTTAAATCCCATAGGTTTAATAATTCCTAGCAATGTACTTTCGGAACACTTTATTGCAGTATAATCTTCATTCAATCTTTGATTTAACAATTTTACCGTAAGCAAGCAGTTTTCCCGACACATTTTATATATTTTTCACTGAATTAAATGTTTGCTATCACTCCACGGTGTCCACATTTAAAAATAAAGTATATATAAATATCTACCTCCTACAGAAATTCATCAGCAACTGCTTTGCGCTGTTTACTTCGTAAGCTAAAACATTGTCATTAAGGCAGACAATAAGGCAACGATCTAATATAATCTTTGAAACTTATTACTCATGAAAATTAATTAAGGAAGCTCATTTTGAATCATAGTTTATTAGGTTTAACATAAACAAGAATAGTTCAACTAAACAGGATAATCTTAAAGAATGAATTAAAAACAGTGAATTTAAGCTTCTTGCTTGAGTCACAACCCCTAGCTAACCTCAGCCTGGGCGCAATATTCAAATTTACCTAAATGCGGCCGGTGCTTTACGCCGAATTACAAGTAGCTTGTAAATCCTTGTTCTACAAATACCTTTTTAAAGCGGATAACCGTATAATTTGAAGTAGACTATAAATATCCACACAGATATTGAAATACAGAAATATATAGGAAATACAATAGATTAAAAATTTACTTCTTAAGGAAAAAAAAAGTTGAAATGAAACATTTATTCAAAATTATGTACATTTTCTTGTTGTAATTTAAGATAAAGCCTGCGATGTAACAGTACTGATTAATATTAGAATAACTTAATACTTTACCGGCCAGCCCTTGTTCTTACTATACACATGAAATTTACAAGTTTTCAAAGTTCTTCCTTGGAGTGGCAGTGAAACCGGGCATAAGGGTTTCGATTAAAAACACTTTTTGTGGGTTTTTTCTTCTAAATGATGTTAGTATCCTTAGTCACACCTTTTCCATACGATTGAGGTCTGGGGATTGTGCTGGCTAACCCAATCTTTGACTGTATTGGTCAACATCCAAGAATCGCTTTTGCCATGTGGCAACAAGCATTGTCATCCCGGAGAACAAAATTTCTTCTCCAAATAAGTCTTTCCCACTAGGCAACATCTTATTCTGCAGTACTTCAATGTATTTTGTGACATTTATTATCCCAGAGTCGATATGCACCTAACCAACTCCTTCGGAAGAAATGCACCGCTATATCATAAAGAAGGGTTGAGTGTTTTATGTTGGAAGTACGTACTTTTATGACAATTCTTTCCCAGGAAAGTTTTTGATAGACGTATTACCAGCATGCTTATTGATATTAAAGGAGGATTCAGCACTGAATATCTTTTGCCACTGTTCTGGTGTCCACTGACCATGTTCCTTAGTCCATCTCAAATTGTTGTCTTTGTTTCGGAAAACAGTGGTTTTTGTGTGCCCTGCATCCCCTGAGTCGAAAGTTAAGAAATTTTCTTCTCACAAGCTCACACCAGTAGCTTCTGGCCGTAATTTAGTGAGTTCTGTAGAATACGTCGAATATATTGATCTGTTTCTTCGACGAGACCATGGTGCAACTTTAATGGCATGTAAATCTAAAATGAATGTCCTAAATTCTATGCAGGTCATGTAAAGGGTGTTTTAGGAGAAATGGTAAATATTAGTTGGTGGTAGTATGAAGTATTTTTAGAAAAACGTTTATATAAGTAAAGTCTCACAAAATGTTTTAAGAAAACGCAAATGACTTATTGATTGTCTTAATTTAAATGATATAAAATATAGCAAATTGTGCAAATATAACATTTTGTGGTTATTAAGTATACAATTTGCTTGTCAGCTTAGCCCAATGTTGAACGCTTGGTTTGTAGATCGTAGTTCAGGGGTTCGAATCCCACATCTGCGGTTGGTTTTTTTTTTAAATTTTTTATTTTGATAATCCTACGTTAGTACAGTTTGAATAAAGAAAACTGGAGTCGCTAACTAACTCGTTTTATTTAAATGCTAATGCTACCACGGAAGAAGCGCAAATTTCAGCAAAAAGATAAAAAACAAGAAACAATATATTCGAGGCATAATAATGCAGATGGGTGTATTGAATTAAATATACGTATTATATCTGTATATATAATTATACTTTTGCGGGATTCGACCAAGGAAGAACAATCAGTACCAAATCGTTGAACACTGCCTATGCAAACTATAAATAGACCCCGTGGGCTACATTCCACGCAATGGTTGATAACTGCGTAAAATACAATAGCAAAAATATTCGAGAAGCAAAATTACGGGTTTCAATCAACTGGCTGCTTGTGTGTCCTTGTTTGTTTTAAGAAACTGATTTCTTAGTTATGTCGATTGTTCTGCCAAATTATTAAAACGGTATGGCATTTTAGAATAAGCTAATGGGCCACATTTCTTTGTAGGTGAAAGAGCATAATGAGGTCATTGTTGTAAAAGGTGCTCTTCAATTTGATTCGAGTTAAAGTTCCATCATTGAGATAGTCATATTAAATTTATTCATTACGGGTTATAATTTTATTAACAAATAAGTTACGTATTTTGTGTTTGTTATGCGTAATTGCAACTTTGTAAATATTTATAGTTTTTGAGTAAATTTTGTTTTTGTAGCAGGAAGCAGCTGAGAATATATTGAGGTAATACTGTAAAACCTCCATATGACGGGACTAATTTGGGCCAGAGGGTGTCGTCCATTAAAGCCTTTACATAATAAAGTAGGTTTTCCGAATACGTATGTATGTCGACCAAATTACTACAGTGTTTTTACAAACATGTGGATCTATTCGCTAAAAATAACGAATAATAAAAAATAACGTGTTAATTATAAGCAAATCTTGGATAAATGCAATGTAAAATTAAGAGGGTGTTGATTTTACTTATGACATACAGAAATTTTGTTAAATCTGAAACCCTTGAAATGGAGGTCCGCAAATTCTAGGGTTTACTGTACAACTAAAACTTATTTTATTACTTTCATTGAACACTATACTGGCCCGATACATAGAATAACGTAAAGAATATGCGCTTAATGGAATGGAGGCACAATGATCTGTTTCTGGTAGTATAATTTGATCCTAACAGTTGAGACATGTGGAAGGATATGAAATTAATATACTGGTACTTAAGCAATGTTTGTTTCCTTCCGTGTAACGTACTTTTCATCTACGGTAGCAATAAAATTAATAATATCGCTAATAACTAGACGTTCCCTGCAGAGCATCCTGTATAAATGTAAAAAATTACCAAAGAATTGTGTATCAACCTTTCTTTAGTAGTAAACTTACTTTAATTGAACATTACACTTGCATGATACATACAAATACATAGGAATATCGGACGTATGCAGTGGAGGCCTAACAGTTTCGTTTCTGATAGCGGAATTTGCTTCTCACAGTTTAGACAGGTGGAGGGGATAGGAAATTAATCTACTCATGTATAAGCGAGCGGAATTTGCGTCTCACAGTTTAGACAGGTGGAGGGGATAGGAAATTAATATACTCATGTATAAGCGGCAATGTTTACTGCTTTCCGTGTATACATAGTTTGTTTCGCATGTGTTTTGTCAGCTACGGTACCAGAAAAACTAATTATTTCGCACGTAAGTATTCGTTCCCTGCAAAGCATCTTGTACCGTAAGTTCAAAAAGTAATTACATAACGGTTGGCCATGGAATAATAAAATTGACGTTTAGGCACAGCCTTTCCAGCACCATCTAGCGCAAGCGCCAGTACCTAACCGGCAGTGTTATGTTGGGTTAAGTTGCGTGGTAAATGTAAATAAATCAATTTTTGAAGAAGTGAGTTCTATTATTTCAATTTAGACGATAACAGTAACAACTAAATTACTACACTATTAAACAAATCATAACAAGTAGGTAA
Organism: Limonius californicus; assembly: GCA_014611495.1. Classification (NCBI taxonomy): domain Eukaryota; kingdom Metazoa; phylum Arthropoda; class Insecta; order Coleoptera; family Elateridae; genus Limonius; species Limonius californicus. The sequence goes on along the minus strand of JABXWE010042645.1, from coordinate 8,996 downwards.
TCATTAAAATTGGAAATTATAATTTTTTATTTCACAGATACAGAAAAATAAACAAAAAACTAAAGAAGTTGTTCAAAATGACCGCCGTTTTCCCGCGAACACAAATTTGCTCGTCTTTTCATACTATTAAAAGCATTTATAAGAATTTGAGGAGTTATACTGGCACACTGTTCCGTAATTCTGTTCTGCAGTCCCTCGATATTGTTAATAGAGGTCTTGTGTACATTATTTTTCAGATAAGGGAATATAAAGTAATCTAAAATAGTCAAGCCTGGTGATCTAGGTGGAAATTCTGGATTTGAACGTAAACTAATTATTCGATCGTCAAAGCATTCTTGAAGGTAATTGAGGGTCTCTTCAGCGGTGTGGGCCGTTGCGCCATCCTGTTGGAAGTAGCCTTGCTGAAGCTCTGAGCAGTAACAGTTTCGTGGAAAAATATGAATCCGATAATACGTCTTCGAGACACAGCAATCCAAATACCAACTTGTAACGGGTGAAGGGGAGATACGCGAAAAGTATGCGGATTTGCAGCACTCCATAACCTTATATTTTGTGAGTTTATATACCCCGAAAGGGTGAACTAGGCCTTGTCAGAAAAAAAAACGTTGAATTAAGCAATTCGTCGTTGTTCATTAAATTTTGTTGGAATCACTGACAATACAAAATTCTCCAATTGTGATCTGCTGGCAGCAACTCATGTAAAGCAAGAATTTTGCATGGGAACAGCATTAAATCTTTTTTGACAATAGTATGGCAAGTTCCTAATGAGAAACCAGTCTCTTGCGAAAGTATACGTAGTGATGTAGTGGGTTGCTCGTTCAAACGTTGACGAACATCAACTGTATTTTGAGTACGGACTCTTGGCCTTCCAGCTCTATCTCTATGAGTAATGCTCCCTGTATCTCGGAATACATCAACACATCTTCTAAGTGCGCTGTAAAAATCTCCCTCAAGGATAGCAATATCTGGAAATTGTTGCCGAAATTCCTCTAAACATGGCACCGCACTGTAAATCCACTCGCCGTTCTCTCGAACACCATTTCGAAAATGTGATTCAATCATAAATGTTTTGTGTTCTATTGTAAAAACAATTATAATTGTTACTTAATTGAATTTTCAATATATGTAAACTTATGACAACAACAACAGTGATGCCAGTTAATGAATTTTAAGCTTCCTGTTGACATTACTTTTATTTTCCATGGCCAACCCTTATGTAATTACTTTTTGAACTCACGGTATAAGTGTAACAAAAGTACCACAGATTTGTTTATCAACCTTCCTATAGTTTGAAGCTTACTTTCATTGAACAATATACATACAAATATATAAGAATATGCACCTTATGGAATGGATGCGTAACGGTCTGGTTCTGGTAGTGGAATTCGCTCGTAACGGTTGAGGCAGGTGGAGGGGATGCGAAAGTAATATACTGGCAATGTTTACCTCCTTTCGTGTATAGTTTGTTTCGGATGTACGCTTTTCAATTTAGCAAGCAGAAAAATTAATAATCTTGCTATTAATTAATTAAAAAATTAAACTCACTAATTGTACTTAAATTAATCAAGAACGTTTGTGTTTTTGAAGTGATAGTTTTCAAGGTTTTCCATTGTCAGAATTTTCGCTCAGGTTTATATGTCATCTACAAAATGATAAACTATAAAGATTTTAAGACGGTCGCAGTTTGTTGAACCAATTATTACAATTTTTGTAGTTCACAGTTATACGAAATACAACAAAATATGTATACTTAAATCTTATAAACTTGTTGTAACTTTATACGTCTAATTTATACTCGACGCATTTTAGCATATTATAATCTCAGGTTTTGGCGATTTTTTGTACTGTTAACCTCGCTAGAGTACCGTTAAAGAGACGCCGGTAGAAAGGGCATTATAAATTAGACTGTATGAATGTTTAATGAATTAATTACAAATTATCTCCACCGGCTGGATTGTTGAACACGCAGGTATGAGTATTGCGAGGGCGAGGTGAAAACATCTTGCAACACACAAAATGAAGTGCATTCGTATTTAAATGTATTCCGAACGAGAATCGGAGTTCGAAGTTAAGATGCTTATAGATTTCCAACAATGGTAACGGTACAAAGCGTATAAACTGTATCTAATAAATAATGTTATTCAAATTCACTCGATTCAATTACCAAATATACCTCCTATTGAGAACTTGCGGGTGTGACATGAGTAGTTTCAATTAATTTCGGAGTGATAAATTTTTCTCTGCTGTTACCAAGAGCATACCTAGGACATATTTGGTATTCATCATCATTAAATTTAAAATGGCTTGGTGTAATGGTTTAGCACAGTTTGTGTTCCTCTCGGAATATGGGCTAATTCGCCCATGCATAACTATGAAGACGTTATTTGCAGCATATCCCTACAGAGCGACAGAAACAAATATTCAGGAGTGGTCGGACCCTGTGATAGATGAGAAATATGTCTTAGCACTGCGCCTATTACGTCTAGGAAATGCATTGGCGGCCATTGTTAGGCTTGTGTTGTACACCAATAATCTACATCATCGAAATTACTGTTGATAAGATTCAAGGAGAGTCGAACAACATTTTATAATCATTGTACTACTCTATAACGTCCAAATCTTAACGGTTGCGTAGAAAGTTGGCATTTGTAGGTTTAGTTGCTACACAAGTAGATTTTGTTTCGTACAGCGAAAAGATTAAATTTTGTTAGATGAAACATTGTAGCGATGATTGTTGGGTATCTATGAAATAAATACATCAATATTTATAACATTGACAGTTCACAAAATTCCCAGAATTCCTAAATAAAATTGTACGTATTGTGTAATCGGTGTATTTCACAATTGGTAATTTATTCTACAATTTAGAAAAGTTCCGGCAACTTCCTATTAATTGGTATATTTTCCGGAGTTTCAAAACAAACACACGTAACTTCTCAAAGCCCTAATTTCCCAAACAATGACCCCAATTATTAAGTAATTTCCAGGCAGTTACAATGTCCTCTAACCAAACCACACAATTCTCAACAATTCCTAAATTTCTAAAGGAATATCAAAACAATTTTTAAATCCTTGAAAATTTTCCATTTTCGGAATTATTTCTGCAAAAATCCTAATACTAATCTTATGATATATTTCCACATCCTTCAAACAGCTTCAGCAATTCTCTCAATGTTCCTTAAATTCTTAAAAATTGTTGAAAATTTCCTACAGATTTTCCTGTAATTTGCAGATTTCGATAATCCAGAAATAGTACCCACAATTCCCTAAATATTTGTTTAACAATTAATTACACAGAAACATAATTAATTAAAAAAAAAATTGTGTTGTCGAAAATCCGCATAATTCATTAAAAATTTGACAGTTGTCCAATATTTTTCAAAATGAAATCCAAACATTCCCATAATTTCCAAATATTTGCCAAAATTACTGTAATTTTGACTAATTTTAACATTTTGAAAATATTTCAACAAATTGGTTAATGATTTCCGTGTTTCACAAACAAGAGTCCCTGTAATTCCTAAAAAAATCAGTTTCCAAATAACTTATAATGTATACAATTTCCAAACAGTAACTGGTACAATTCGTGAAAATTATATATATTTTCAAATTTTCGTAATAATTTCCGTGTACAGCTAGTAAAAGCGAACTTCCACAGCATACGAATAATTGGCCCATGTCCAAAAAAAATCCCACAACTCTGATATAGTTAAATCATTCCCACGATTACTAAACCGTATTTGTATATTTCCTAAATTCAAATTCTGGAAAAACTACAATTTATGTAATTCCGGGAAAACTACCTATACAATCTCTGTAATTTTGTAAAATGTGTACAAGTCTTATAATTCTGGAAAAACTATAGAATTCTTATAATTCTTGAAAAACTACGATTATGTATTTCTGGACAAACTGTACAATTCGTGTAATTCTTCATAAAATGTACAGTCATGTAATTCTGCACAAACTGTACAATTCATGTAATTCTGGAAAACTCTACTATTCTTGTAATTCTGGGAAAACTGCGTAATTTTGGAAAAACTACAATTCATGTAATTCTGAAACAAATGTATCATTTATGTAATTTTGGGCAAATTGTACAATTAATTAATTCTGGAAGAACTGTACAATTCTTACAATTCTTGAAAAACTATACAATTCTTATAATTCTTGAAAAACTGTACAATTCTTATAATTCTTGAAAAACTGTACAATCATGTAATTCTGGAAAAACTGGCTATTCTTATGATTTTGAAAAAACTGTACAATTCAGGTAGTTCTGGAAAAACTGTACAATTCTTATGATTTTGGGCAAACTGTACAATGCATATAATTCTATTATTATAATTCTTGAAAAACACAATCATGTAATTCTGAGCACACTGTACAATTCGTGTAGTAATTGAAAAACTTTACATTCATGGAATTCTGGGCAAACTAAAATTCAAGTAATTCTATAAAAACTGTACAATTCTTAAATTCTGGACAAACATTACAATTCATGTAATTCTGGAAAAACTACAATTCATGTAATTCTGGAAAAATGGTATTATTCTTATGATTCTGGAAAAACTGTTTAATTCATGTAATCCTGGGAAACTACAATTCTTTAATTCTGGTTCATAAAACTATGCAGTTCATGTAATTCAGGAAAAACTGCAATTCTTGTAATTCTGGGAAAACTGCATAATTATTGTAATTCTGGAAAACTGCAATTCATATAATTATGGAAAAAATGTATGATTCGTGTAATCCTAGAAAAATTACAATTCATGTAATTCTGGCGAAACCTGTAGCATTTATGTAATGTTGGGCAAACTGTACAATTCATAAAATTCTGGAAAAATTGTATTATTCTTATGATTCTAGAAAAACTGTTTAATTCATGTAATCCTGGGAAACTGTACAATTCTTAAATTCAGATACATAAAACTATACAGTTCATGTAATTCAGGAAAAACTGCAATTCTTGTAATTCTGGGAAAACTGCATAATTCTTGTAATTCGGGAAAAATTACAATGCATGTAATTCTGCAAAAAATGTATAATTCGTGTAATACTGGAAAAATTACAGTTCTTGGAATTGTGGAAAAACTGTAGAATTCTTGAAATAATTACTGTATTGCAATATGTTTTCCAAAGTTAATTAAATTAACAACATCCTTTGTCCCAAACAAATATTTGTGCAATTAGAAGGAAATCCCATGATTTAGAAATGACTGTTTTCATTTTCAAATATGTAGTTTGTAACAAATTCCTGAACTGAAATGCCGATACAATAAAGGTAATTCCCAAACTATTCTTCCAAATTTCGACGTACGTACAGCGAAATATCATATTGTAGTTTTCGTCAGCGCCATTTTATGCTTGGATATATTTACGGAACTTAAATATATTTGCGCCATTTAATTTGTATATTCTGTGCCATTATTACGAACTTTTTACAGGGATTCTTATAATCTTTTATTATCTTAAAACCAGGAAAATTTACTTTACTTTTCATATTTGTAGTTGTCAATATGCAGTCAATCCAAACATGTCAAGCTCTAATTCGTCAGAAAAGCCAGTAACGGATGGACAGCGAACTGTGACCACATATAACCTTGCCCCTGCTGGTTGTTTAAGATTTTGTTACATTTATGTTTTAAACAGTATTTCTACCTCTTAAAAAACTGGATATTTGTATAGTTGTCGTATTCTTATTTAAGGAAATTGTGTCAAAACCGCCATAAGCAATTTTATTTTAAAAATCACCGTCCAAAAAAGAGAAGTTCTTATAAATTTTGTTTTTTTTTTCGTAGTATTCAGAAGAATTGCGTTAAAACCACTAGCAGGGTATTCCGTTTCTTAAAATGCACTTCACAATCTAAATCGAATAATTTATACAAATGTTATTTTTCGCCCCCTATTAAGGAAAACTATGTTGCTAATTATTCTGAAGAGACTACCAAACAGAAGGTAGCAGGCATAGCCGCCAGGTTCAGCTAGTCGACAAATACGACGATTTTAGGCTTTTCTTGTCGCAGGTGGATGTAGTGAAGAACCGAAAAAATGCAAACTGCAGATTAGGTTTTGTATTACTTTCAAGTCCGCTGAAATTTTTTTATCAATGGATCTCACGGTTTTGGTTTCTGGTAAAGGCAGTAAGCTTGTTCGTGTTCCGACAGCAAATGCCTCGTATATGCACACTACGATACTGTAGCAGCGAGTTTTCGCAATCATAAAATAACCTTCCGTCGTAAATTATTCTACTACGTTATTAAATGTATCTAGTAAAAGGCTAAGCCAGTTTCATATATAGGGGATTTTAACTAACGTAATATATAGTTGCAACTTCATAAATGAACTTCCAAGAATTTATTACTTGGCGATAATAATAATTCTTTTTAGCAACCACGCTAACGTTGCATACCAGAGGATGCTCGTTTCAAATGTGCTTAGATTGTGAATTTTTTAATTGGAGTAATAAAGCTCTAAAATCTGCTTTGCTGGAAGAAACCTGTTTAAAACAGTTGTCCGCTGGAATTTGGCATTTCGTTAATTTCCGCCCCGACACTGATTGCTTTTATTATTTAGCAAACATCTGAGCGCTATACGTAATGCAAATTGACCTGCATTTGTTGAATGTTCGAACCTATTACATGATTGACAGTTTATTTAAGGAATTTACCCTTTTTTGAACTGCGCGCATGACCTGTTAAAAAGTTTTGAAATGTTTTACGGGAAATGAACGACCTAGAGACGAGGTGGTAGGTAATTGCATAAATTTGTCGATCGTAACAGCCTTATTTCAACACCTCACGCACTATGACAGTAATAAAATGCGTCATTTTATTGAAAACACATAAACTCAACTTGGGAAAGCACAGCAGCTTGTGAAAAAGTCTTGGAAATACCGATTTCGTTTTGAAATTGGCATTTTCTCTACTCTAATAACTAATTCCATCACTAACTTTTTATAATTATCAAACCCTTTATGTTTATTTTGTCTAATTGATCGGAACTTTTGCGGGATTAGCTGCATCAGAGATATGTAAAACTGATCAGATAAATATCTATAGATTACTTCCATATGCCCTCCACGTGTCTCAACATTTTTGCTACCCTAGATCCTGCTCTAAGACTAGGTAAACCTAATCGCCATTGCGTAAAGCGCATATTCGTATATATTTCGATAAGGTGGACCAGTGGGTCTGCCTATTCGTTTAAAAGATTGCGTTATAGTACATGCGACATGATACAAACAAACATTTTACGAAACAAATGTCGCTACGACGAAGAACTAAATGTTTACGTAATTAGTTTACGGCTACAGTCAGTACATCACTTGTATCGCAGCATGGTTTAAGTATTTGTTAATAAAACTATAAATTAGTTGATGTCCAGGGGTCTCATAGTGGGATAGATTGAATAAAGTATAATAAAACCACTGTCGATCCCCAAAAAATTTAAAATATGCACTTAGAAAATTGTTAACATTTTCGGATTATCTATAATCCATCTTCAGACTACAAACATTGCAAACAAATTTGTAATTTTTGTAGTCTGAAGATGGATTATAGATAATCCGAAAACGTTAACCAATTATCTAAGTTCATATATTACATTTTGTGGGAATTGACATTGGTTTTATTATACTTTAAAAAAATTATGATATCGAAGTTATTAACAATAATGATTTACATTATGTAAGATCATCTTTAATTAAATTGAAAAGTATTAGACATATTGATGTCACTGTAATGCAAAGATTTAATACCGTTTAAATAACTAGCCAGAAAATGCGCCATGAGAAAGATACTATACTGAAAATAGTAAACATGGAAGCAGTTAGTTCGTGGAATATACTCAACTAGATTTTAAACAAATAAATCTCCAGGACCATTCATAGACTATAACGACGTATGAACTTTGTAGACATTTTACGCTAGTAAAGCTATATAGATACTATATCATTCAATAGCGTGGTAGATTCTGATAGAGGCTAAAGCGTATTTCTAATTTATAATGAAACTTATATATACTAGGTCGTCAACCCTTTATCGCTGTGCAGTTCTCTCCTCTCAGTTACCCTGTCATTATTTATATGCGGATACAGTACTTCAATATACTTTTGATTATTTCGACATAATAAATTTATTTTTTTAAATATTCTTCTAGTGGGGTGTTCCAGTTTTAATTCTTAATACTTTCCGGGTAATTTTCATTCGGAAAACTATAACATATATGCCTCGCACTTGCTTCCTAAGAAAGATGCAGAGTGCCAGAGTTTATAGAAACAAATCACTTTTCATTATATCTTCTACGAAAGCTAGGACTAATTTATTCAAGAAAACAGTTCGCCATTGGTTCTTTTTTTTCAATTTTTCAAAATCCCCGTTCAATTTGGAATATAATGCGCATTTAAAAATCTTAGATTAAGGTCCTAGTTTCAGAAATATTAGCAAAAGAAACAAAATATCTTTGATCGTTTTAAAAAAATATGTATTAAAAAATATCAAAAAAGAAAGAAGCAGATTAAAGAAGATGCCCAAAATTGAATCCACCGTTCCCAACCCATTTTTGGCAAAGTCGAACTAATAAATTTCTGGCATTTTTCCAACATTCCTTGGTTTTCCCTGAGCTCATTACATGTTTTTCTATTCTTAGAATCAATTCGTCGCGGGTTGCAACGGGTGTGGTGTAAACTTTTTATATTATACATCCCCAAACGAAGAAATCTAATGGGTTTGTACCTGACAACTGCGATGGCCAGGGCGCTGGTCCCACACCAGAATTTATTCTAGCAAAATTGGCTTCGTTATCCGACCTACCCAACGCTCCGGAAACTTTTTCGTTTAACCACTCTCTAACTTGATTTTCAATATGTGGAAGCGCCCCGTCCATTTGAACACAAAGTCTTTGCAACTAATTAAGGGGCACATTTTCCATTAAGTCGTTTTCAAGAAACTCGAGAAAGAGCGCGGCATTCATACATAGAGGCAAAAAATGTGCTC